>JANHFM010006671.1:25599-38997 GCA_032468115.1 Grayia smithii
CGTCATCTCCCAGACTGGGTGGCCAAGGTGGAATGGTGGGCAATCTTTGGGACTAGGAGGCATTGGGTCTGGCTTGGCGAGGGGGGTCAGGCTGGTCAGGTGCTGATCATTGGAAGCTTTTTTTTTTTTTACTTTTTAAAGCATTTTTTACTAGTTAAAAAATGCTTTAAAAAGTAAAAAAAAAAGTTGGCCACGCCCACCCAGTCACATGACCACCGACAAGCCACGCCCACCAAGCCACGCCCACAGAACCGGTGGCAAAAATATTTAGATTTCACCCTTGGTATGTATGTATGTATGTATGTATATACATGCATACATACATATACATACATACACGAGTCCTGTACAGATGACTGATGGAGGCAGAATCATGATTTATCTAACTATAGCACCAAAAGAAATACATGCATGCAGGACTTTGGGGGTTTGTTTGTTAAGTTGTGGGGGAAGACCATGAGTCTTTCTGATATACGGTAGGAAAGTTCTAGAGGAATGCAAACATGATTTATTGGCATCTTGAGCTTTAATAAGCAGCAGAGGGCAGCATTAGACCTGATATTTTATAGTGAGTGATAGTGTCATGAAAGGACTGCAGTTTACATCTGCTGTACCTGCTTGAGCTATTAAATTAGTGAAGCTTGTAAATAAGTTTAGCTGTTAATAAAATATTAATGCTGTAATAAATTTCTCTAGCAGAATTTTGTTACATTTGATCCAGTAGCAATCTTATTATTTAGTCTATTGCTTAAGCAAAGGGAAGAGAAAGACTGAGACATCTCTTTTAAAAATTACCAAGCAGCTTTGGGTGGCAAGGTGTTCTGTTCTTTGCAACAAGGAAGAACTTCATTCAACCATTCAGATTAAGTGACCTTAATGTCTTAGAGCAGTGGTCCTCAACCTTCCTAATGCCGCGGCCCTTTAATATAGTTCCTCATGTTGTGGTGACCCCCAACCATAAAATTATTTTTGTTGCTATTTCATCACTGTAATTTTGCTACAATTATGGATCGTAATGCAAACACCTGAAAGGCAGGTGTTTCCTCAACCTTTCTCACAAGCGCAATGACCCACATCTAATGAAAATCAAAGTCTACGTGCCTACTTGGAAATTGGACCTATTAGACTCGCCTGGAGATGGATAAAGGAGAGTGTCTCGGTTCCTAAGACCATCAGAAATATGTGTTTTCCGATGGTCTTAGGCGAACCCTGTGAAAGGGTCATTCGACCCCCAAAGGGGTCCCGACCCACAGGTTGAGAACCACTGTCTTAGAGGAATTATAATTCCTGTATAAGGGATAGGAATTCCTTATACAAGGGATTCTTAAACATTCTGATGTGATGAACCTTCAATTATAAATGTTTTTTTTCTCCACCAGCAATCTCCCAGACAGTAAACAAAATTAAATTACCAACTGGCAAGAAACAATTTACTAACCATCAATCATTTATCAAGTGTTGCCTTAATTGACAGGTAGTTTTGACAGATGGCTAGATTAATGTGTTTAGCTACCATTCAAACACCCTCTGGGCTTTCATTCTCACTTTGCTTGTACCAGCCGGCAGTGAGCTTGCTAGATGGGATAGCTTTGGTTCCCAGCTACTCACTTCCTCATAATTACATACTTGATCATTTAATGGGATCTTAGTTTCGGAACTAGTCTTCATAGTATGTCATTTCTGGACTCTCTCTCTACACAGTGCATGAAGATTGTTTAATGTCTTTCCGAAATGTAGAAGAAGGTCAGGGTACAACTCTCTCCTTATTGCAGGAATCATAGTGTGGTGAAAAAAGGTTGTTGATTCGGATACATACAAGATAACTTTTTAGGATATAAATGCCATCTATAAAACATTTTATAAAAGTTCTCTCTTAAGTTTTGTGCTTGTGTAAACTTTACATTTCTAACCCATATCTTTTCCCACGTTTCCATCATTATTGGTGTCTGAATATTCTGTGCCCATTTTACCATGCAATCCTTAACTCCTAAAGTTAACTTGTTGTGCAGAGAACAATGAAATGAAAATCAATGACTTATGATGCTACAGTCCTATCAAATTAGCCCTACTCATTTGTAAGATTGTAGATCCTTACCTGATAAGCTAACCATCAAATTTTAGCTCAGAGATACAATAGAAAAGGAGAAATACAATGGGGATGTATATGTATTTGCTTAGTTATGTATATTTACCCTGCAACAAGCCCCAGTACCAATTGGCTAGAAGATAGTCTCTGGAACTCCTTCAACAATTGCCATTTCTCATACTGTATAATTTGTAATTTGTCAGAAAGAATGATTTGACAGCTGTCTGAATGAATGTGACTCTCAATTGAAAAAATGCTTTTGCCTCATGGCAGTATGAAGTATACAATATGGAGACTGAGGCAGTATGCCAAAAGAAAATTCAGGTTTGTGTAGTGTTTGTGAATTTTTTACTACTAGTAGGGGTTGAGGCTAAGCATTATAACAATTTCAGTTGTATTGAAACAGAGTGACTACAGACTGACGTCTCCAAATATCTGGCGGGTTTAGTTGCAAGTGGCATCATCATGACAATAATAATCTTGTAATATAAGATGACTTTATTCAAAAATATTATGGTTACTGAAATCCCAGTGATTTATTTCAAGTACATAAGGCACATTGGTTAAATATTTTTCTCTTGTCTCTACTGCTTTATACTGAAATGTTTAATTGCTTTGAGACTGATGATATAGAGAAGTAAAATTGAAGGACAAGTGAGTCATCTTGTTATGGATGCGATGAAAAATTCATTTCCTGTCCAAGAATATCAATTTCTTGGTAGCAGATAGATTATCTTTTCCCTCCCTTTTCAAAACATTAAAATGGAACACAAAGGCTAGTACAGGTTCATGTGCATCTGCCAATGAATATTATGGAAAAAACATTTACTCAGTAAAAAGAATAGAGGAAGAAATAAGAATAGAAAGTTATCTCCAGCTAGCTCAATCGTACCTCTTGGCATGGGAAATGCCTAAAGTTTCAGGGAAGTTGACACACATAATAGATTTTTTTTAGTACCTGTCCTTTTCAAATTAAATTACAAGAAAGAAAAGGCAATTTCAATTACTTTCAGCATAATATCTCTCCATAAATAAACAATTAGAAATGACCAGAGTTCGTTGTACAATGATTTGGAACTCTTTTCCATAATGTGAGTGATTATTTCCCATTGTTGCCGACACCCATTTGTGCAGAAGCTCCAGCACTAATCAAAACAATGACTATGTTTCTCTTTTTTTTCTTTGCAGGTAAGTCAGGATTGGGCTATTTGGTGAAATGTGCAATTTGGGGATATAAGGAACCAAAGTAAGCCTTCATCAAGCTGTCGCAGCCTGTTAACAAGGTTAGACTGTCATCTTAAAGTTTGCTCTGCCCCAGCTATTTAAGCAACTAAAATGCAGAATATGCCACCTATCAAATTAACAATAATCAGTACTGTAGCGTAAGATGAGTTCTGCTGCGTTCAGTGGTGGATTGTATTCAATTGAGTTTGTTTTCCAGATTGTTAAGAGATCTACTTGGAAAGCCTGAATCAAAGCCTCAAAGCACTACATCCAAATGCCTTGCCTTTAATGTGCATATATGTACATGTGTGTGCCCTATAAGGCTGATGATTCTATGTCTGATGTTCTTCCCTTATGTATTAGCTCTTTAAAAAAAACAAAAAAGAATTTGGCTCCTTCTAGCCTGCCATGCCCTAAGTTAACAGGCCATATGCTGAAAAGCTTACTTTGAGGGCCAGCTAAGAGTGGCTAGCTTCCTCAACTCATCAAGCCAAGAACATTGCTTCTCCTCTTAACCATGATTTGACTGCTGTGGAACAGGCATGCCTTGCTTCCTATTTGGCCATTCTGCTCTAAACAACTACTGCTGCCATGAGCAAAGTCCTCTCATGCATCTTGGCATCAAAATCAACTCCTTTGATTCATTGAACCAGTTGTCATATTTCCTTTTGCCATCGTGCTAAATCTGATTTTATTCCAGGGTCCACTCCTCTTGCTTTTCTCTCCAGCCCAACCAGGTATTCTGAAATAATTCCCAAGTAATAAAGTATACAGAATTGGACTCACCTACGGGAAAGCAGAAGGAACTGACAGGAGTTTGTAAAGGAAGTGGCATCTTTATCCCAATGAAAACTTAACCATTTCTTATATTCTGCTTAATTTTCTTTACGCATTACTCTTTCCAACAAATGAAACTGTGTCCTGATATTAATGGGTGACTTGATTTGGCTTAGATTGTATCTTTCCTTTGTCCAGGTGTGGACTGTTCTATAAGAAGAAGTTTCTGGAAGTTCCCTAAAGATGTTTCAAGTATTTCCTTAATATCATGATTTAAAAATTACATATACTCTTTAACACAATGACAGGGCAATTCTATGCATGTGTGGAATATAAACGAGTAGATAAATGTGCATAGATCTGAATTTTGTAGAAGTTTATTCTGTGAATTTCAACTGACCATCACTACTAATACATCATCTTTGTCAATGGTTAAGATAAAACCAATCACTTATGTTAAGATAAAACTCTAATTTCTCCAATGAATGAAAATGTCATCCAATTTTGCTGGATAAACTGTCTTTCTTTTTAATACAATGCTAACAGGAGTTTCACACATGCATTGGCATCTGCAGGACTATTTGTAAGCAAAGGAGTAGAGAATATTTGCCACTTCTCTGCCCTTGTGAAAATATCAGCTACCATTTTCACTGATTTTTGCTAACCAAGAATAGTAAGAGCCTTCTTGCATTATGTCCTCTTGCAGACAAAAAGCACACATGTATTCATCAGGAATTCCATGGGTCTAATTTTTCCAAGAATTTAATAATCATCGGAAAATGTTAAAAATAATATGACGAAAGTATGTATCACTTGTTTGAACTCAAAAAGCAGAACCAACTGTAAGACCATTAGAATCACAGCATTAATTAGTGTCATTTCATATCCATATCTGAGGATCAGTTTAGAAACAATGATGCTGACATAAAAATAGCATATACTATTTTTTTTTAAAGAGCATAGGTTTTTTTTATGCAATTGTTTTGCATAATCAGCTTGTGTGAATTAGTTTTAATTGTATTGGTAGTGTAACATTGCATTGAAACCAATTGCATTGAATTACTTAATGGTTGAGCAAATGAATGAAACTCAAACAGTATTAGCTGTCTATGCTAAAATGTTCTCATGGGCAAAAATGTCTTCTCTTTTTTGCAAGAGAGGACAATGTCTTTCCATGAATGGGAATTGAAGGAGGCAACAGGTGGCATAGCTTAGACTAATTTGCTTATTGTTACATATACTGTAGATCACGAAGTAGGAATAATCACTGCAGTCAGGCTTATGCACTTGGGGATAAAAGAAATAGAGATGAACCCAATGATTCAAAATAGAAGTTAATTTGTTTCCTAATTTAAATTACCCTCTTGGTACGGTGATCCAACTTATTAGCCAACTCTTCCGGTCAGTGTCATAAATCTGACCATATCTTTTGATCGCTTCAGAATTTCCATATATGGAAATGAAACTGAAATACTCTCTATTGCCTATATCACTGCCAGACGCAGCAGGAAAGCTGTCATGCATGCAAAGTGCTGAAAGGCTACAGGGCTCTTCAGAGCCATGTGATCTGATTTGCTACTGTACAGGAAGCTTACCCTTTGATCTGTGAGTTTGTTTCAGTGAGGTAATTCTGTTAAAGTTTTGCTGAGGCAGAGTCCTTCTTTGAAACCTTGCACAACAAGCCTTTGGGTTGAATCAGAGCTTTCAGATTCAAAGGCAGATACATTAACTGATACCTGGCAGTTCACAGAGATTACTTAATAACATTCCTCGGTAAACAAGAGCACTGATATGACTTTGGTATCAAATTGGCCATGTGGCGTCACAAGTCTTCTCTAGCTTCTCGGGATATGAGAAGCAAAGCTTCTGATGGAACCTGAGAGCCAAGTGTGATTTGCCAGCTGCAAGGGGTGTGATTTTGATGCTGACAAAATCAAAGTGCTAAAAATAAGCGCAGGAACATTTGAAAATATGGCTTTGGGGAAAACAGTCTAGATGATCTATCCAAAATAGGAAGGGAAGGAATTCTGGAACTGAAGGTCAGAATCAGAAGAAACCTGGAATTAAGAGTGGAGAGAAAATGGATGGAAACCACTCTTTCCTCTCCCAAAGGAAGTTTTGCTTTTTTTTCAGGAGACAACTGAACTTTCTTGGGGGTTTTTTGTGTTGTTGTTTTTTGAGAAGACGTTTCACTTCTCATCCAAGAAGCTTCTTCAGCTCTGACAGGATAGTGGGGATTGGAAGGATTTATATTCCTTGCAGACAGCTGGTTCTTTGCATCCTCTTTTAGAGGGTCATTGAGGCACTTGGAGGTTTATCTGTGTCCTCAGGGTCACCTGAGTAGTGCTCCTGGTTCCTGTAGTCTGCAATTTTTTTCCCTCTGGAAATCCATTGCTACTCCCACACTATTCAAAGGGTGTTCATCCCAAATTGTATAGCTAAAGGTCCGTAGAGATTCTCAGTCATCCAGGTCATGGTTGTCCCAAAAGTGCCATAATCTGGATGATTGAGAATCTCTACACCCTCCTTCCTCTATTACTGAAGACTTATGAAATTGGTGAAGTCATAAAGGAGAGCCTTAGGCTCCCCAAGAGTGCATGAGATAATAAATCTCTATCAATCATCATTTTGGGTTCAGGATTAAGACATGTAGCGTAGACTTAATCCTGAAAGGATTAAGACATGTAGCATAGGCTTCGCCACCCTGGTGTCTTTTTGGCTGACTGGCAGTCCTACAAGCTGCACTCAACATACCTGAAGAGTACCAGTTAACAAAACTTGTGCAGAATGAGGCTATGAATAGCAAATATAATTTTCTTTTGGCAGGAACAAAAAGTCATATTGGTGTGAGCTAATATTCACTAGTTTCTAACACAGCTGTCAGGTAAGCATTCTGAATGCTAAAATTGTGCCAGCACTGTTTATCTTAATGAGGAGTTATTAATTCCTCACACAACTGTGGCTGCTACGTTTATCCCTTCACCCAGAAAATTGGATGGGATTATCAGTGACATGGGAACAGGGAGAGAATGAAAATGGAGAAATTATCATTCAGGGTGACAAGTTGTTTTCGTCTACCCAACACTTCTGTGCCATCATAATAGCAAAAGTATCACAAACGGCAGATAGTATCAACACTGTGGGGAAAATGACTTGGTAGATCACCCATCTGCTTTGCATTCAGTTTTGAAGCTGTTGGTGTAAAGAAGAAAATATTGGGGAGGGAAAAATCATGCATATTAATCTAGCAACTAGGAAGAAATGTCTCATCATCTGGTTCTTTTGAGAAAGATAAAATCTCTTATTAAAATGCTTAATAAGCAATTGCTATTGGAAGGAGAGAGATCTTCTTAAAGGGTTAGTGGGATAGATACCAAATGGAGCAGCTATCATGTCTAAAAACCAAATATGAACTTGAATTATTATTATGAAAGTAATGATAGATCTGCAAAAAAAGATTGTGCTTGTATTATATATTGGTATAAATACGTCATAAATACCTGTATTTTTCAGAGTATAAGATGCACCGGAGTATAAGACGCACCTTAGCTTTTGGGGAGGAAAATAAATGCTTTTTTTTCTGCCTCTGAAACTTCTGAAACACTGTTTCAGACGAAACTTGTTTTTCTGCCTCTGAAAGCCTCCCAAACAGAGCTTCAGAAAAAATGTCTCTGAGGCTTTTTTTCTGAAGCTTTGTTTGGAGACTTCTTTTCTGAAGTTTCTTCCTGGAGGAGGCTTTTTTGCTGAAAAAGAAATCTGCCTCTGCCTCTCAGCAATTTTACCTCATTGCAGCAAACAGCCTGCTTTACTTTCATTTTTATTTTCAGCATAGCTTGATTAGCACAAGTAAAAAAAAATCTTCCAGCAATTTATTTCCTTGCTGCAAGCAGAAGAGGCCCACACAGCAAGCAATGGCAATAGCTGCAGCCTGGAACAGCTGACCATCAGATGGACAATCAAGGTGCTAATTAGGCTGGGCTGAAGCTAAATGGGCTGTTTCTGCTTGCTCTAAGGAGGTAAACTGATGGGAAACAGAGGCCAAAGTATGGGGGCAAGTGGGTGGGTGAGGCTACATTCGATGTATAAGACACACCCAACTTTTCACCCCCTTTTAGGGAGGAAAAAGGTGCATCTTATACTTCAAAAAATATGGTACTTGCTATTGATATATACTGTATGTTGGTCCAAAACATCTACAATATCTTGTCCAGGCCTGCATTGGAAAGGACTTTGTGCTCCATCTAAAAATTTCTGAATTTGTTTGCACGTAACTTTTTGTGGGGTCTTACCCAAACATAGGAGACTGAATGCCAGATAAAAGGTGTCCAGAACAGTGAAATAGAGAAATAAGGGGATGCACAAAGCAGAATCCTCTCCCATAAAGATGCATTAATAATATCTCATATCTATTAATACATGTCTTTCCTGGCCATTCAAGGGTTCATGTACACGTAGGTCCTAGATGCAGCCTACAGAATTACAGAAGATTACTTTAATTACCATATCACTAACAATCCTGTTTTTCACAAGCTTAAATAAGTTCCAGAGAACATCACAAAATGACCCAATCACTTCCTTTAAATCTGGCAAATGCAATCCAAATCAGAGTAAATGTGAGCACTTTTATCAAATTAATCTCTCCAGCCCATTAATATTGAGTCACCTAAAGCCGTTGGACAATTTTTTACACCAAAGTGGAGCTGAGAAGATTGATGTTTACCATCCTTAGCCAAATAAATGTTCCCAGAAGCAGAATACAATGAGTGATTATTTGGGGCAATCTTTCCAAAACCCTCATTGTCTCTATGTTCAATAACATAATGAGAGACTCATGTTGGAAAAGCTTGTCATAGTGCTGAGAAGCATCTGGAATGGACAATTTCCATTGATTTGTTCTCCTTGTAGAGATGGGAACAAGGTATAGATATGTTTCAGCTTTCAAATTCATGCCAACACAATTGCTTGATGGGGATAGCAATTTAATCAAGTTTGAGTAGACAATGGCAGACAAGGCAGCATGCAAATAAAAACAGAATCTCTTAGAAAAGAAGTTTGCCTGGGTAGTTTTGCTTTCAATGAGATCATTCAGAATAAAGTCATTATATCATAGACAATCTTGTTTTTCATAAGATTAAACAAGTCCCAGATGACATCACTCATCTCTCAATCCACTCTGAAGTTCAGAGAGCCCATCTAAAGGTCAGAGTTTCTTACAGAAACAGAATTCACAGGACCAACATACCAGACCAGGAAATCAGACAGTTATTTACAATAGAATAATATGAGTCAGGAATGAATCTTAAATGAGGTTACAGCCTGCTATCTTCAATTGAAAATCTTCAATTCCCTTGCTTGGCAAGGAGCCTCATTGAATGTCTTTGCCCTGTTCTCAACTCTACTTTCCAAGTCTGAGACTTTGGAGGATGCAGCTCACCATCTGAGTGGTCCAGCTGTTCTAATGGTGTCTAAATGATGACTCCTGGATGGTTGTCCTAAGGCTGACATTCCACTTATTCTTTCAGAGAAATGTCTTCACAGAGTCATTTAGAAACTGAAACCTGGGCATAGGTTGATCAAAAAACTGTCTGACTGTGACAGAGGAATTAAAGCATTGTATTTCATTTTCATCTGGTGATCTGGAATAAAGACCAGATCATATTTGTATTGGACTAATTGGGCTAATTATCATTTGGAGGTTGCCATGGACACCATAACACCTAAGACATTCTAGTTCCTTTTTCCAGGACAGGGAGATTGAAAATCTGTAACACAAAAGAGACTAAATCTAGGAATTTAAAAGTAACAATGCTAGACAGAGGAGAGTGGTAATCCTGGTTTATCTCAGTACAGATATTTGCCTTCAGCTACAAATGTATCCATTCTGGAAACATCTAAGGTCTTCTGAAGTATTGTTGATTTATTTAATTCGATTTCTAGATTATCCAGATCCAATTGGCTCTTGGTGGTTATCAAATAATAAGCTAGAAACCAATATAAACCAAAACAAGATGGGATCTGGCACAATATACAAATTTAAAAAAATAATAAAATTCATCTCTTTCACTAGTTGGGAGAAAAAAAAAGGAGCATCAATTGTGGATTTCAGGAAGAATCTAATTCTAAAGGACAAGTGATATCACAGAGAAAGAACATTTCCTAGATCCTGATACATGACATACTTTAACTCAAGGAATGTCAATTATGCCATTATACTCAGCATGTCAATTATGCCATTATATATTGGTTAGGCAGAAACCTAAGGATACAGGTGGTCATTCAAATAACCTGGCTCTGTATTACATAAGGTTTATAGATAATCACCAGCACCAGAAGCAGACTAGCAACAAGTGTATCTTAACTTTTCTTCCCAATCTTCACCAACCAGATCTGTCTGCGCCTCAGTAAGGTCACAGAAGAGTAAAGTCTCTACCTACAGCAACCTGAAGCTAAGGTTTCCAACAATATGCCCTTCATGATGAGCAGCTGAGATAGAAATAAGAATCAGCACCAGTTCTTTGTAGTAGGCATTGAGCTTACCTGGTAACATTTTATTTATGGCTGTGCCATAACAATAACTGAAGATATACGAAGAGTCACATTAAATTGAGAAATGAGTTTACACTTGTTGAGCCCCATCTAACTGTCCCTGTCCTTGACATGCCAGAATTCTGTTTCTCTTTATTTGAAATAGTTATATGAACTCTGACTTGACATCATAGGCTTTTTTACTCTTCCCATATTCTTTGACATGTGTGAATTTCTTTTAGATCTTTGGAAATACTGATGTGTGGTAAGTTGTATTGACACCAAGTGAAGTATATGATACAGCAGACTCCAGAGATTTAAGTATCAGAAAGGCCCTACATTTCTGAGAAGTATGATCAGAATAAAAGAAATGTTTAATAATACTATTGAATAATTACCTCTTTGATTCTACTCCTCTTCAGAATGCAACAGAATGCCTGATGGAGCAAACTTGATTTTTTTTTTTTTTTGGTAAATAAGGATAATGTGATTTTTTTTTTGGTAAATAAGAATAAAGATAATGTGATTTTTAAGTAGAGTTTAGCTGGAGATTTTGTAGCATTGGTTTTGCTCATTGTCATGGAATTGGATTGGATTACCCCCTGTATTTCAGATGGGTTAAATTTCAGTTCTCAGTTTTCAGCAAATACAGTGATCTTCACTCACATGCAGATATATGCAAACTAGCTATAGAATGCAATATTGCATATTATTTGATCTATAGGATAGTTCGAGATAGATGCCTTCTCTATTAATATTTGAAAGGAACTGTATGTCTTTTTTTGACTTTTCACCAGGTTCCAGGGATAAAGATGATGGACTTGCCTTGTAAAATGGTGTTAATGATGCAAGAATAATATGTTAAAGGCCCAATTGGGAGCATCTGAAATCTAAAACAGATTGAGGAAACTACAGACCAATCAGCCTGACATAAATACCTGGGAAAATACTGGAAGAGATAATCAAGGTGTGCATTTATGAGCTTCTAGAAACAAACAAGACAATTATTAGAAGCCAGCATGGGGTTGTCAAAAACAGATCAAGTCAGGCAAACCTTATTGCCTTATTTGACAAAGTGACTAAATTAGTGGATAAGGGAAATGCACTGGGCTCAGATTACTTGGATTTCAATAAGACATTTGACAAAGTAGACCACAGCCCATTTCTTTATGAGACAGAACAATGAGAAATCCACTACCAGATTTTGAATTGGCTGACCATCCACACTCAGTAAGTAATTCTTATTGGAACTACATCTACATGGAGGAAACCGTGTGGTACCCCAAGATTCTGTCATAGGTCAGCACTCTTCACCTTCATTAATAACAGGATAAATTGTGCAAGGAATAATTGAGGGAACTAGATATGTCTTGTCTAACAAAGAGAAGGAGTCTTCCAGTACTTGAGAGGTTGTCACAGAGAAGAGGGCATCTAAGGGCAGGATAAGAAGTAATAGGTCAAAGATCATTAAAGAGAGATTCAATCTAGAACTAAGTAGAAATTTCCACTAGTGACAGTGGAAACAATTAATCAGTGGAATGGAAATTGTGGGTGCTCTATCACTGAAGGTTTTTAAGAAGAGATTGGACAGTCATTTGTCTGGAATGATATAGGGCAGTGTTTCTCAACCTTGTCTGCTAGAAGATGTGTGGACTTCAACTCCCAGAATTCCCCAGCCAACAAAGCTGGCTGGGGAATTCTGGGAGTTAAAGTCCACACATTTTCCAGCAGCCAAGGTTGAGAAACACTGATATAAAGGGAGTTTCATTAGTTGTACCATGTTTCCCCGAAAGTAAGACCTCCTTGGATAATAAGCCCAATCAGGTTTTTGAGCGCATGCAGTAAAATAAACCCTCCCCCCAAATAAGCCCTCCCCAAAAATAGGACCTCCCCGAAAATATTTAACCGCACGTGCAGCCGTTCCCCGCCATTTCCTCTGGTTAGGGTTAGAAAGACAGAGCTGGAAATCAGTTAAGACGGCAAGAGGAGCCCCGTCTTGCTCCAGGCACCCCAAAATAATACCTTCCCGAAAATAAGGCCAAGTCCTTATTTCAGGGTTCAAAAAAACATAAGACAGGGTCTTATTTTCGAGGAAACATGGTATGGAAGTTTCATATATTAATCTTCAGCATTTTTGTTCTAATATGGTCCTCTTCAAGAACGAAGTAGCAGATAGGATAGGACCTATCTAGGCTAAGAACATTTTTACAGACTCTGAATTGAGAGCTTCTCATATGAACTTATACCATATAAATTTATTTTCCTTGGCTAAATATTCATACTTTTTTTCATCTCAACGTTTGTGAGTAAGGAGCAAGGCAAGTCCTGTAGAGTATTGGGACTGAACCATCAGTCACTTGGAAAGGGGAGTCTAAAGTCCCAGTTCAAGGAGAAACTTGAAGTGGTGCATCTCTCCTTTCATCATCCTTGCAAGTGTTTGCGGGTACAAGGAGTGCAAATGCCCTGCGGTTTAGCAAAAAATTTGAAAAAAATGGAAAATTGTGTCCAATAGCACCATAGCGATAGCACCCAGACTTATATACCGCTTCATAGTGCTTTTACAGCTCTCTGTAAGCAGTTTACAGAGTCAGCATATTGCCCACAAACAATCTGGGTCCTCATTTTACCAACCTCGGGAAGATGGAAGGCTGAGTCAACCTTGAGCCAGTCAGGATTGAACTCCTGGCTGTGGGCAGAGGAAGGAAGGAAAAGGAAGGAAGGAAGGAAGGGAAGGGAAGGAAGGAAGGAAGGAAGGAAGGAAGGAAGGAAGGAAGGAAGGAAGGAAG
>JANHFM010006671.1:58380-70907 GCA_032468115.1 Grayia smithii
AGTGCTCTATAGCGTCGTTTCGAGGGTAGGAGTTGAAACAGTTCATGTCCAGGATGTGAGGGGTCTGTAAATATTTTTACAGCTCTGTTTTTGACTCGTGCAATATACAGGTCCTCAATGGAAGGCAGGTTGGTAGCAATTCTTTTCTCTGCAGTTCTAATTATTTAGAATGTATTTTACTAATAAAGGAGAATATTTGTAGCTCAGGGTTGACATGAGAAGTCCTTGATGCTTTCTGAGCTTTCTTGTTTTCTTGCAGATTACCCAAACTAGGTAATATCATCAGTGCTAGTAAGAGTGTAGTTTGCTTTCAGTTTATATTCTGATGGCTTTCCTCTCAATGTTAGCACTTAGACTTATATACCACTCCATAGTGCTTTTACAGCCCTCTCTAAGCGGTTTACAGAGTTAGCATATTGCCCCCAACAATCTGGTCCACATTTTACCCACCTTGGAAGGATGGAACGCTGAGTCAACCTTGAGCCGGTGAGATCCGATCTGCTGAACTGCAGCTAACAGTCAGCTGAAGTAGCCTGCAGTACTGCACTATAACCACTATGCCACCTCAGTGTTGATGGGGCTGGTCTTAGAGATTCTTTGATTGGACTGTTTGCTGTTGGATTCTTTTGCAGTTTCTTGATTGGGGAATTGTTTACTTGATTGTTGGTGTGATGTTAACCTTGGAGTTACTTTATGCTGATATGAGTGTTGATTGCTGGTGGAGAGGTGCTTGGGTCTTTTTGTTCCTTTTTAGGCTGATAATAGTCTCTTTTGCGTAGTCTGTAGGTTTATTAATGTTTATGTGTCTGTTGGCTAATTTGTCAGAATGCCGGGCTTCTAAAAATTCCCTGGCATTTTTGGACTTGGCTTGATATACGATGGTCACATTTTCCATCTGAAACTATGGTTAAATCTGTCTACATGTTGTGAGATTAAAGAATTTTCCTCATGTCTTCTGACTGCTAGTTGGTGTTTATGGATGTGCTCTACCAATCTTCTGCTTGTTTGTCCTACATAGTGGTTATTGCAGTCCTTACATTGTAGGTTGCAGATGATTCTTGTTTTTTTCTTCTGGGATTGTTGGGTCTTTTGGTCTGTTTAGGATATTTTGAAGGGCTTTAGTTGGTTTGTGTGCTATGCTAATCCAACCACATGGAATCAGCATTTGAAATTTATTTTCTTTCTGCATGATATAATATATTTGTTCCATGATCTGTGGTCACTCTGTGATGATTGGACATGGTTTTTCTCACTATCTCATTAGTTAGTTGAAGGAGAACAGTGGTCAGACTTGATATTTCTTTATATTCTTAGTATTTCAAAGGTGGAGAAAAGAAAAGGTGTTTCAGATATTAGGTTATGGAAATAATACTAGGCTGAAAATGCCTTGAATCAAAGGATACCTGATGGATTTTCCTGCATTTAAATTTTCTTTTTATAGTCAATCAGAAGGAATTAAAATACTTCAGAGGCAAAAGTCATATGACTGCACAATACTAAATCTTTATATTGTGGTTCACTTTTGAAGTTTTTTGTTTTGGCTCATAAGTATCTTCAGAAATTTCTATCACTTTTTTTCCAGGGAAAGAGGTTAAAAAAAATTCGAAGATCAACACATAAAATGGTACCTTATTCAACATATTAAAATTGTACATAGCAATAACATTCAGACTTACATGATACTTCATATTGCTTTATGGCATTCTTAAGCAGTTTACAGAGTCAGCATATTACCTCCAACAATCTGGGTCCTCATTTTACCAATCTCAGAAGAATGGAAGGCAGAGTCCATCTTGAGCAGGATCAAACTCTGGCACTGAACAGAGTTAGCCTGCAATATTATATTCTAACCATTGCACCACCATGGCACCAGTTGTGGGCTTCAAGTTTTTTTACTACCAGTTCTGTGGATGTGGCTTGGTGGGTGTGGCATGGCTTGGTGGGCATGGCAGGGGAAGGATACTGTAAAATCTCCATTCCCTCTCATTCCAGGGGAAGGTTACTGCAAAATCCCCATTTCTTCCTAATCAGCTGGGGCTCGGGAGGCAGAGAATAGATGGGGGTGGGCCCAGTCAGAGGTTGTATTTACTGGTTCTCCAAACTACTCAAAATTTCTGCTACCGGTTCTCCAGAACTGGTCAGAACCTGCTGAAACCCACCTCTGCTGAAAGGTAATAATGGGAATTGGGGAGGCTGCTCTGAACAATTCTGTTGCCTAGCAAGATTTAGACTCCCTAGTGAAACAGACAGGAAGATCCTATCTGCCAGAATCCTGAAGGTGAAGAATAATTTCACCTTTCAATAAGTTAGAACAGGGGCGTCAAACTCATGTCATTATGTGAAGTATCACAACTTTTCCCCCATTTGCTAAACTGGGAATGGGCGTGGCCAGTACATAACACATCCGGCCCATGGTCTGGGAGTATGACACTCCTAACCTAGAACATACTTCCAAGCTGGCCATTTTAAATTAGGGTTTTTTTAAAGTTTTAAATTACAATTTTAACCTTTATTATTTAAAATTTTTGTAATGTCTTAGTTGTCTGTTTATGTTTGTGGGTGTTTTTATACTTTTCATGTTTTTATTCTTTCTGTATACATTATAGGCTTCTGCTGTTTACCCACCACTCGTGATCCTAAGGAGAGCCTTAATGAAGGGGGCTTCTCCTCCTCCTCCTCCTCCTACTCCTCCTCCTCCTCCTCCTCCTCACCTGACACAGGGAACTGCTTGTCAGTTTCTTTCTAGATGGGCTCTATTCTTGCAATTCTTCCCACAAATTGGGAATGAGGCTTCAGAAGTATTGTGAGAATGGGATGCTGGATTGGAGAATGGCACAAGGTTAGAAGGCCTGGCAAGGGCAATTGAGGCTTTGTGGAATGATGCTTGCCTGACAAGGCATGGTATAGAGTTTTGGGTGGTATTTCTCAGTGCAGCAGCAGTGCTGGGGTGAAAGTAGAGTCTGGCAGTAGTAGTCACTGGCTGAGACTACTGAAGGCCCAAGCTTCAAATTCAGTCCTACCCCTGACACTGTCACCATTGAGTACCATGGTGGTACTCAAAGCCAAAGGCATAGGTCACGGGGAGATAGGTGGTGAGGGAAAGTTGCAGCATCCCTGTAGTCATAAGTGCTGTTGGGCCAGGTGGGTGACCGATGCTTGTCAGGGTGGCACAGTTTTCCTTCCAGGATGGTCGCCACCTCTCTGAGGTAATCCATGCTCCTTTTCTGGGATTCAGTCTGCTTGATGACCTGCAATTGTCACTTAATGACTGCCACTAGGAGTGAAGCGATTGAAATTCCAGTTTCAAATGGTGATTGTAAGTCGAGGACTATCAGTCAGTAGATTAGCTGATACGTTCTAACTATTTTAAATTACTTATCACTTTGTGAAATTATTTATTCACTTTTTGAGCTCAAGGCAGATTGTAGCCAACATATTTCAAATCCCAACTTCCACAATTAATTTATAAAGCATCTTTTTGCAATGTAGAATTTTGCTCTTGAGTCATTATTCAGCATTTAATATATTGGGAATGGTGTTTTACTTCACATGGGCCTTCCATAGGTCAGTGACTTCTTTTTATTAAAAATAACCTTCAATGATCTACTTCAGTTCTGTTTCTAAGTGACAACTTTGTGCAGATGCTAGCATAAATATCTGATAAGTCAGATATTTTTCTTTCTAGTTCAGAAAACTCTGAACTATTAACGAGGGCCTTGACTGAATCCATGAAAGAATCCAATAAGGGATCATTTTCTGTGTCTAGTCCTTCTCCAGTATATAGTTTTAATATTTCTAATTTTCAAAGTCTACATGTAATTGATGTAACTTTCATGGCACCGTGTTTCCCCAAAAATAAAACCCTGTCTTATATTTTTTGGAACCGTGAAATAAGCTCTTGGCCTTATTGCCATGTGCTCAAAAAGCTCGATTGGGCTTATTATCAGAGGATGTCTTATTTTGGGGGAAACAGGGTATTATCCAGCAGGTCCTTGGTAGAAGACATTATTATTTTGTTCAGCTTATTTTTATTTATTGTATCACATCCATTGAGGAACATTTGAGTTAACTGCATAGATAGCTGGCCTTTTAGTTTCCAAACAATGGGCTCTCACAGGAAGCTATGCTGTGTTTCAACATGGATGACCTAAAGCAGGTGTCAGCAACCTGCGGCTCCGGAGCCGCATCCGGCTCTTTGGGCCCTCTGCTGTGGCTCTCTGTTGGGTGATCCCACCACTGGCTGGCCCCGCCCCTCGCCCTCCCCTTCCATTCATTCCTCACCTGGCCTGAGAAAGTAAGGGTGAGAGCAGGAGATGGAGAAGCAGCCAGGACAGAGACAGAGAGATACAGAGAAAGGGGAGCATGGCTAGGGGATCATGTGACTGATGGAAGTGAGTGACGTCGAGTTGGCCACACCTACCCAGGTTTTGTGGCTCCCGGTGTTTTCTTTTCTGTGGGAAATAGGTCCAAGTGGCTCTTTGGGTGTTTAAGGTTGCAGACCCCTGACCTAAAGGATATATTTTAGTTCTATATAATAAAAGATTAGAACTGTGAGATTTGCGTATGTTAGATATTTTACTCTCTCTCAGCTTTATACAATTTCTAACAAGCACCTACACATTTCCCACAAATGATACTTTTACATCCAAATCTGCTTTTTAAAATTTTATTTCCTCTTCATTATGTATGTAAACATTTTTGTACTGTCCTTCATTCTGTAAATAATGAGAACTCTCTTAATAAAACCACATCAAATACAATAAAACGTAGCACTTATCTAAAATATACAACCTCATAAGGCAATTGGAGATTAACATCTCTCAGCAAAAGTTGGATCTAGCAACAAAATTAACTTCAGAAAATTTCCAGAAGTCAAGAAAGATTTATCAAGAATACGACTTACTTCACTGAAAAGCTGTAGTAGCTTCCTAACCAGGTTATGAGAATGTTGTGGACCTAATATATGATTTCATGTATTGATTTCAGCAAACAAATCTGATTAACAAACTAGTGAAGTATAAGTGGGATGTATAACAATTAAGTGGAAATTAAAATTTGTACTCAAAGAATGCCCATCAATAGCTTCTCATCCACAAACTTCAGTCTTGGGCTCTCTATCAATTAACCTATTTTCTTAATAATGTGAAAGCAGAGTGAAAGGGAAAAAATTGTAGGTGACCCTAAATTAGATTCTATATTCGTAGAATGCCATCTTTCTAATCCCTGACTCCATGCAGGAATTTTTAAAAAAATGTTCCTCAGTTACCTAGCCTTTACTTGAACACTTTCATGAAAGGAAGCCCATCAATTCTCTAGATAATTAATTCCACTGTCAAACTGCTCTTATTGTTAAGAAGGCCTTCTACTATTAAATCAGAATCTCACTGTCTATAAAATAAACCCATTCTTCTTTGTCCTTTTCTCTGAAGCAATAAAGAATAGGTCCTGATATTTTTCTTTCTAACACCTTTTCAAATCTTTGAAGAGTGCTACTATGTCTCTACCGTGTCTGCTTACAGTTTTCTTTTGTTAAAGGTAAACTTTATCATTTCCCTTAATCTCTCCTTGTGCTGTTCCCTGCTCATCCTTTTTTTAGCCTGCTCCTCCAAATCATTAATAAAAATGTTGAAGAGTATAGCCCCCAAAATTAGCACCTCGCTAATTAAAAACTGAAATAAGATTGTGTTAGCAGGATATATCGCTCATAATCAGTGGCATATCCGTTTCTCCATCCGTTGGGTGGGATGAAGATTTGTCCTTCGGTCCTCACTGGCTGTCCTGAAAGGCTGGTGTGGAAATGAGAAAATAGTCTAAAATGAGGGGATGGTGACAGCAAGGGCACTTAATTTTAACTGTTCATCCCTCAAATTACACAAATTACCTCAGAATCTAAATACCTAAAGGGAAAAACAGGTTTGATCCTAGTGGCCTTAATACAGACAGAATTAATAAAAAATTCGGTCCCATAATCTGTGTTCCTTAACAGTACAGACTGTCACTCTTATCATTTTATGAGCTGGAATGAATGTGTGTGAAAGCAACAATTCATTGAACTGAACTCCTGAAGCAAATAATTAAAAAAACAGACCATTTATTTCATTTGCTTCTTATTCCAAAAATGAAGGCAGAAGGGATGCAGAGCAAGTCCATTCAAAACTTCAGTTTGGACATTTGATTTGGAAAAGAAATCTATTAAACTTCAGAATTAGAAGTTCCTTCAGAAGTCAAATCAACAATTGGAATTGATTTGACTTTCCAAATCAAATTGTTCCAACTGAAGTATTTAATTCAAAACATCAAATCAATTGACTTTTCAAGTTGAATCAATATTGCAGAGTGAGTCAACCTGATTCATTCAAATCAGCCATTCAAATCAAATTGCAACCAATTGCAACCACAGTATGCAGCTGTCTTTTTTTAAGCTGTGGAGAAAAGTACAGAACTTGAGTCTAGATTTCTTAATCTACTTAGTTTCAGATTTTCTATTGCAACACAAATTGTGAATTGTCTCTTCTTTAAAAAAAGAAAGAAAGAAAAATTAATGGTGATAGTCATATATTGTGTGGACTTTCCACTTTGTTTGTACTTTGAGATCACACATATTTTCTAATACTAAGGACATCTATAACTTTTAAAAATGGTCAGCAGTGTATTTCTGTTGTTCCTTCAGTATTTAGCATGTGATGGCTGCTGAAAGAATCTTCATTTTTATTAATGCAACATCACAGACTAACCACCAGCAAACTATTGAGCTATCTTCATCTATCTTGGAAAAGTGCCATTTAATTTTAATAAAAGTTAGATTTACATAGTTGTAATCTGTTGGAAGAATGAATAAGATGGAAAAAGATTTTAAGAAGCATCTACTTTTTTAGATGTCTGATCTCTGATTTGCATCTGCCAGGCTGATAGTGGGTGGTGGAGGGAAATGACTAAATAAGCATTGCCACACCACAGCATAGACGCTTTCTCATTTGTATATGCATTATGATATTACACATCTGTATGTAAGGAATACAGTTTAAGTTGTGACATCATGATACTACTACCTCATTCTGCTGAAACTGTTGAATGCTGAGTAAGTTTGAGTATAGTGAGCATAGCATTGTTCATTCCTGTCAGCCTTCCTAGCTAAACCAGAGAGATCTAGATGAACTAATTCTACTTCTTTGCAGGCTATATGAACAGAATTTGGCAAGTCTGAAAGTACAAACCTCCCTCTGCCACTTTTATCTGTTTGATACATTAAAGTGGGTCCTTCCTAAATTTCCCTGACCATTAAGCCACTTCTCTTGCCAGTTTTAGGAAACATCCCTTGTTCCTCAAGGTCATCCACACATTTCTTTTTTTTTTTTTAATTTTATTAAAAAGTGTTTTATTATATACATACATTAAAACAAACACAAAACACAAAACAAAACACATATATACATTGGACACAGTTCGACTCCCATGATCATCCCTATTACACAAATATTTACAGTAATATCTTGGTGCTAATTTTTCTTAATCACCAAGCTATCTCCAAAATCTTGTAAAGGTCATTGTTCAAACTATACACAAGCATACAGTAATGGTCATTTAGTCCATTATTCATGTCAAGTCTTAATTTTCCCGACATGTTTCCGTATTTTCAACCAGTTGTAGAATTTAGTCCAAATTTCATAGTATACTGAGTCTTTTCTGTCTTTCAGTTCCACATTTCATTCCAATTCCCATTTGCTTACTGAAGTACAGTAGCACTGAAAACTGCATTTCAATTATAATAGGGCCGTGATGGCGAAGCTATGGCAAACGTGTGTGTGTGTGTGTGTGTGTGTGTGTGTGTGTGTAAGACTAGACTAGAGGGATCTAGCACACCGCTCTCTATCTCTGCAGCAATAATGGATCCTTCGCTGCACACCTCCTTAACCTCTGCTTGGTCCCCTTGGTGTGTTCTTTGCCTGTGGCAGGATTGTCTCGGATCATGTGCAGAGTGCCTTCATGTGCAGAGTGCCTTTCAAATCAACCCTGCAAGTTTTCAGCCCTCGCCAGAGCATTAGAAAGGAGAGGAGGAGAGGAGGACTCTTTAGCTTCGCCCTTCTTCAGTCCGGCTCCCTCCCACACTCCTGTGTCATGGCGATACTTCACACTCACCCTGCTTCCCTGCCACATTCCAACAAGGACTGCACCCCCATGTCTTTTTGGGAGCCCTCCTGATCTCCTTTTTAAGTCTAGCTGGGCTCTGCTGCCTCCTCTTACCCTCCTCCTGCTCCCCACACCAGCAGCAGGTAAAGGGAGATGGGCTGCCCTAGGACTTTGTCAGGATGTCCAGAAAAGATCAGGTCTGGGGAGATGAGGGCAGCAGTGGGAACCCCAAAGATGCTGAGACCTTCCTTCACCAGAAGGACTTGGCTGACCCAGTGCAGGGATGAGGATGGTGGAGCTGTCATGGGGGTGGTGTGTGCATGTGTGTATGTATGTGTGTGAGAGAGAGTGAAACAGAGACAGAGAGAGAAACACTGTGTGTGTGTGAGAGAGAGAAACTCAGCTGGCTTACCTTCTCCTAAGTTTGCAGTCGTTCTCAAAAATTCAGTTTGCCCTCCAATTGCCTGAGTAGATCATTCTAAGATCAGTTCACTGGCTTTGTTGGGATTTGAGAGAGAGAGAGACAGAGAAAGGGGAAGAGGGGAGAAAGTGAGAGAGAGAGAAATAGAGATAGAGGGAGGGAAAGAGAGAAAGAAAGAGGGAAAGAGAGAGAGAGAGAGAGAGAGAGAGAGGAATGAGAGGGAGGGGAAAAAAGAGAGGGAAGGAAAAAGAGAAATTATAATACAAAAGTTTTTTCCTTTTTATTGTTGCCAAACGTAGTATTTCAAAAGCAGGGGGGAAAATGAAGGGCCATAAAAGTGCATTTATCACATTTTTCTTAGAACAATTAGCTAAACTCTACCTTGCTTATCATTATTTTAGGTAGTAAAACCTCATTTATTCAGGTTAAATTGCCATGTTGGCACTTTGTGATAAATAAGTGGGTTTTGGGTTGCAGTTTGGGCACTCGGTCTCTAAAAGGTTCGTCATCACTGTAATATGGCATAGAGAAGAGCTGTCATTTTAACCTTCATAACTGTTGTTTTATTAAAAAAATACAGAAAGCTATATTTAACTAATACTGGGAGGGATCGGGTGTCAGATTTGGTGATTTTAAAAGCCCCACTTCTCTGCCTAGTTATCAAGTTATAGTTATGACTCAGGCATGTCATTTTCTCTCAGGCTGACATATTTTACATCTAGAATGGAAGACCTATAAAGACCTATAAAATGAAGGGTTCTTGGTGCTCACTGAGCTTGCTTGTTTTTGCATATCTAGAAAAATACAGAAGAAATTACAAGGATTATCAAATACAGAGATCTCTTCTGGTGACTTTTTAAAAATGTGGGTACATACTTTTCCATCTGGAATTATGTACTGTGTGCAGTGATTTTAGAAGGAGACACTACTGAAAAATATGTTTCTTTGTAGCATGAATCAACCATAGCATTTTCTCCATTAATTCCAGAAGGCACATGCTTCATCACATAGACACTTTCTTTGGAAAAGGTCGTTAGACACAAGACCTTGTGGACAAAAAATGATTGATTCTATAGAAGTAGATGGCAGCCAAAAGTTTTTATTCAATTTTCAGAATATCAAACACAACATTTACATAAATGATAATGCAAACCTGAGTTCATTCAGATTCAAAGCCTGGGTGCCCATTAGTAATGATTGCCATGTAAAAATATGGATATTTGCACATAAAACATTTGATTTTTAATTATGTTTTTTTTAAAAAAACACATTGCATTAAATGCTTTAAAAAACATTGCATTAAAGCAGGGGTGAAATCCAACAGGTTCTAACAGGTTATGGAGAACCGGTAGCAGAAATTTTGAGTAGTTCAGAGATCCGGCAAATACGACCTCTGGCTGGTCCCAGAGTGGGGTGGGAATGGAGATTTTGCAATATCCTTCCCCTGCCACGCCCACTAAGCCATGCCCACAGAACCGGTAGGGAAAAATTTTGGATTTCACCCCTGCATTAAAACAAGTACAGATATATAATAATGCATCTGTAAATAAGATAGGTCCTCCCCCTTTCTCATATTGGTTTTGCATTAAAAATACAAAGTAACTTCCTCATCACCATGCTTAGGATCAGGCAAAGAAGATTGAAATCATTCACAGTTCATACTTATAATCAAGTTGACCGGATGAACACAGTTGTTTGATTGTTGGTTAAAAGTTGTAGAGTTGTAGAGTATAACATTTGAACTCTAAGATATTTGAATCTATTGGCATAAAGTTATTTGGAAATAGTCTGAATTTGGAGGGTTTTGTAGCTGTTCTTTTGGGATGGAGAAACCAAATGATACCTTCCATTGGAATAAAAATAAAGTAGAAGCATTACAACATCATTTCATTGCTTTATTTTATTTTATGTATCTTCAGGAAAATGGTCTGACTTTTAGCTACTGTAAATGTTATTGTCCAATGCCAAAAGAGGACCAAAGGAAGAATTTATATTGTCCTAGTCAAATCAAAGTTCATTCAAACACTTTAGAATTGAGGTGTATCTTTTGTCTGGCCTTGTATTAAAGATATTACTCTTATGCTGAGTTGTGTTCCAAAAATGTGGAACTTGGCTGTTTTTAAGGAACTTTCCTTACATCAGATGTGGGGAATTGCTAAGAGAAGAGAATTTGAAAGAGGCCAATTTTATCTAGTAGTTAAGGCACCCGATTAGAAAGTGAGATACAATGAGCCTGCCCATTCCTTGAAAGCCAGCTGGGTGACCTTGAGCCAGTCACTCTCTCTAAGCCCAATCCATTTCACAAAATAATGTGCAATTGATCCATTTTTGAACAAGCAACTCAAACCAGACCAAAGCAATTGTTATTGTTGTGATCAAAGCTCAGAATGTCAAAATAAAACAGAGTAAGATGAATAAAGCTAGAAGATAAAATTAATAAAGTAGAATTAGGGGGCATAGATTCATACTGATGGATTTGTACATTTGCACAGTTGTCGCCATGTGCTCACTGGAGCGACACAAAATTTGGCTTCTGTGAGAATAGAAGCATGAATGGGGTCTGAACGAAGACGATGGAAGTAATATATCTCTGTCTTTCTTGGAAGATGCTGCAGGATGGTAAAATAGATTCCTTAGACAGATCCCTCTAAAATTACCTTGAAGCAATACATGCTGTTTCTACTTCCCAAAAGTCACATGGACAGAGTACCTTAATTAATCTACCTTGGAGGAATGCTGATGGAACCTCATTGTGCCTAGCTCTCAAAAACTCCTTCATTAAAAGGCATTTTAACCGCTAATTGAAAAATGATGCAAAATATTTCTCTTTGCACAGATTTTCTAATACTTTGCAAAAATTGGGGATTTTGTTCTAATTTGAATTTTTCATGTATTGTTTACTACTTGATACACTGAAATGGCTCATATTGTTTTCCTTTGTTTTGTTTGATACTCTTTAGCATTAGTTGCATTGTTTTATTTATCTTTATAGTTTGTTCTGGGTTTTAGTTACTGTATATTGTTCTGGTTTTATTTTCACGTATAGTTTGTCCTTGGTTTTGAACTGGGTTGGTATTGAGAGTTACCTGCAAATAAGTGAATAAAGATTTTGTCTATTTTTGATACGCCACTGTCTAAGATGGATACTGAATCCTGGTTTCATAACAAAGAGGAGGGAGAGAAATGTGAAGGCAGACAATATAAGCTAGCACAGTGACCATGCATGGAGGGGGGGAAAGGTTTTACAATGAAACTGTATTAGTCATTTAATAGTATACCGGATACCAGTGGTGAATTGCTCCTGGTTTTGTCCGGTTCTTAGAACCAGTAGTAAAACCAGTGGGAGGCTCCACCCACCCACCCCGATGACATCATAGGGCAATCTGTGCATGCGCAGAAGCGCACGTATACGCACTCCTGTTATGAACCGGTAGTAAAGTTAAGTGGAACCCATCCCTGCCGGATACATATATTTATCCAAACTAGGGAAGGTAAAGTCTTCTTCCTTAGGACCTGTTAAATCATAGGGTCTGATTGTCTGCTCAATGAAGGAACCAAATTAAAAAAACTACCTGATGTCTATCCAGCCTGGGATAGACAGCATCTCCTACAGCCATTGGTTCTGCTGTCAATAAGCTCTTCACTTCAGAAAGGTTTTCCTAATATACCACTAGAGTCTCTGTTCATGTAACTTAAATTCATTATTCAGTTTTCTGTATCAAGAGATGATGGAGAAGAGCTCCCTGCTATTTTCTGGGTAGTTTGCATTCAGATACTGGAAAAAATGCTATTGTTTCCTGTTTTAGTCAGATACTTTCAAGAATGAACGTATCTGCTTCCCT
The DNA here is from genome assembly GCA_032468115.1 of Grayia smithii. NCBI lineage: Eukaryota > Metazoa > Chordata > Lepidosauria > Squamata > Grayiidae > Grayia > Grayia smithii. Next base: position 70,771 of record JANHFM010006671.1, read on the forward strand.
CTGTTTCTCTTCATACATGTCACTGGCAATGTTACATGGTGCTTTGGTACAATGAGATTGGAACCAGTGGTGAAATCCAATTTTTTTTACTACCGGTTCTGTGGGCGTGGCTTGGTGGGCATGGTGTGACTTGGTGG
>JANHFM010006672.1:8026-33387 GCA_032468115.1 Grayia smithii
GCAATAAGCTGACTTTGTAAAAATGCCGCTTGGAAGCAGGCATATACAAGGAGTGAAGGAATTTGCTGAGCACTTGAATTGTGCTCGAAACTGTAAGCCGCCCTGAGTCTCCGGAGAAGAGCGGGATATAAATAGAAATAAATAAATAAATAAAAAGAACTGGCTTAGTAAATCATCAACTGCAGTTATTCACTTAACAACTGTGGTAAGAAAAGTTGTAAAAAGGGGTAAAACTCACTTAGCAAATGTCTTACTTAACAACATAAATTCTGGGCTCAATTGTGGTAATAAATCAAGGGTTACCTGTACTTGATCATTTCTCTTTTCTGCTTTAGATCACTCTCTCATAAAACTATCCAGAAACTTCGTGAAGTCTATAGAGTGAAGCAACTACTTGGCAATTAAAAGCATCATAGGCAGTAAAAAAGCATTTTTCAACACTGAACATCGTTTGTTCTTCTCTATTGTCTCAGACTGGCTTTTCATTTTAAGTATGCATCAACATTCAACTGCATATATTGATGTTTCACATGTTAATGGACATAGGATAATAAAGACTCCAGTGAGAAATATATTAATGAAAACTGGAAAAAAAAAAGTCTGATGAAGTAATAGAAAAGACAACCAACCATTGGAGAAAAAAGCCAGGAAAGGGCAATACAAGGGGAAGGTTTTTGCTGTCATGTCATTGGAAATGGGAGACACTTCAAAGTAAGTTATTAGTAGTCACCGTGTAGTATAATACAGAAGAAATTATCTTTATACCATTATTATGATTGTAAAAAGATTTCATAGAATTTAGAAGAGCAAGCCTTGATTAAACAGGGTTATGGTTCTAGTTTCCTACATAGAATTATTTTTTATATGAAAACAATAATCGCATAATGTTCTAAATGGGCAAAACTACTCTGTGCTACAGTCCTTAATTAAAGCTATTAATCTTTGCTACCTTTTTATTTCCAGAAGACATTGAAAATGCCTACAGTTAATAACAATCCTTGCAGTAAAAACAGTTGCTGATAGTTTTGCAATTCATTTTTAAATTTAGCTAGAGAAATATTATGCTAAAATATTATGAAAACAATTATTGATTTTTAAAAATAAATATTTTAATAATACATATTGCAAGGTATATAAATAATCAGTTCTGAAAAACAGTAGCACCAAAAACAATCTTACAGCAAAAGATGTTTTCCCCCTTCTTTAGATGTTCAGTAATAAAGCAAACCTACCTTGACACATTTTCTGGAATGTATTCTAGAACTGGATACCCATCACTTCTTCTGCCAGACAACTCAGAATGTGATTTCCATGACTCCACTAGGGGAAATGAGCTCATATGCTGAAAGGGCTGCTCTCTACCAACAGGCCGTGATAAAGCTATTCTGCCTTGAGCACCAATCCTATAGTGAAATGACTGTCCGCCAGAATTCACTCCAACAATGGCAGAGGAAGGTAGAGTATTCTCTTGATAATAGTTGTTCTCTTCAGGCTCCTGTTTAATTCCTATAGATAGACCTGAATTTGAAAACACACTAGCTTCACATGTGGCATCAAATGATGAAACGGGTGGTCCTAAAATCCCAGAAAGAGAATAGTAGTCTTTATCATCCATGAAAGAAAAGTATGATCCATCCATAAATGGAAAGGGATTTGTGATGTGATTCCCTTTAAAAGAAGCACCAGAACAAGAATGTTTAGCTGATTCTTGCTTTACTGATACTGAAAACGGGGAATCAGAATTGATTTTGTTATTTTCTCCAAGACATGAGCTACTAAATATCCCATCTGGTTCAGGTTTTATAAACTGAGCAACAGTCATCTGATTAGCTACTTCACTGATAGGGATGGCATTTTCTATTTCCTCTATTTTAGGAAATATGATTTCAGAAGCACCTTTATTCTCTTTTGAATCTGGACTAGGAACCATGTCTTGAGTTGCACCAGGTCCAACCGAAGTACTAGATGCTGGAAAGGTCACTGCACCATTTACAGGACTACACATTGAAGATCCCACAGTGCTTACTGCAGGACTAGAAAGAGTGGATCTATTGTTGGCATTGGAAGGGCTGGCAATAGAGCACCTTGAGTTCATATTTGCAGGACTGGATACTGAAGATCTCATTGTAATGTTATTAGGACTTGAAACTGGAGATTTCACACTACAATGACTAGGAGGGCTTGAAATAGGTGATTTCATGCTACTTATAGGACTAGAAAGAGGAGATCCTACAGTGCTAGTATGTGGAGGACTATGTAACATTGAACCTCGGTTTTCAATGTTAGGTGAACATGGCAAAGGTGTTCCCTGGTTTACTGGACTATTTACGGTGAAATTTGCAAAGTTAGTAGGAGTAGTTGATGATACAGAACTAATTCCAGGAGGGCTGCATACTGAAGGAGTCATGCTTTGAGGACTACAGTCAGAAGAATTCTTCTCGTGACACACTCTAGGACTTTTGATGATAGCTGGTACAATGCCACCATTCATAGAGCTTGCACAGTCTGATATTAGAGGTCTCAAGGACCTACTTGGGGTGTTCAAGGGAGAAGTATGATGGCCATTCTCCTTATAGAGTTTTACTAATTGCTCAACATTTTGATACATCTTTGCAGAAGTCAAGTTTCCTTGATGACTGTGCTGATCATAGGTAAAATCAGCGTCTCTTACAGAATCCATGTATAAACCCATTGATTCAGCTACCGTTGCAGAAAGTTCCTTGGAGTCTATCTCAGTTTTTATATCAGAGGGTAAAATAGCCGGCTGACTATGATCTGGATGAAGACAAGAAATTAGCTCAGGTTTTTCTTTGTTGCTTCCTTGAGAACCGGCGTTTGGAAATGTGCCAGAAACACAGCTCACATTTACGATCTCCATATAGTTATTACTCTCTTTGGACTGATCTTCTGCTCCTTTAGGAGTATATTCCATAGATTGTGAACCTTGACTCCAGCGCCTCTCCATATCTAGGCTTTTTGAATAACTGCGATAGCCTTTGGTCTCCATATCTAACAAAAGAAAACATCAAATTTTTATGTAAATATATATATATATATATATATGTGCATATATCAATTTTCTCACGTATTAAAGAATGGTGGCTGCATTCCTAGACATGATTAAGTAAGGGTAAAACTTACTGACAATTATTTCAAATAGATGAACATCTGACTGTGCTGTTTATGCTCTCCGTCAATGGCTAACAATTAAAAACACAAAATTTATTATCTTGCAATAATGGGGAGTTTACAAAAAATTATAAGCCCCAAAATGTAAATTTTGTAGAGTTATTTCATTTTCTGTGCTACTGACAGTAAATAAAATGACCTCAGAGTACATTTCATTTTTAAGTTTGGTGGGTTTTTTTAGGATGAGACTTAGTTGTATTAAAATGTACACTGCTAATTAGTATTATATTTTAACATTTCCCCTAAAGTAAGAGTCTCTTCTTCCACAATCCATCCCCCATTTAAAAAATCGTATAATAAAGATTTCAAAACCAAATGATGCCCTACATTTTCCTTAATTTCTTAACAACAGAATAACAACCCTTAAAAGTATATATATCAAAGTTGATGTTGCTTAATAATATGCAAAATAAACATAACATGCATCTTATTTGGAGTGGTATGGAGAAAATTATTATTTTATAAAAATGCAAAGCTGTGTTTATGAAATATTTGTATTTCACTCAATCGGGCAAGGAAGGTATGCTGCAGATACTGTCAGTCAAAGAATTTTGACTGGCGGGGTCTAGGAAGAGAGCTTTTTCCGCCACTGTCCCGTCATTATGGACTATCTTTCCCCCAGAGGTTAGGCGAGTTCTCACTCTTCTGGTCTTCAGTAAAGGGGTCAAAACATGGCTTACAATCGTGGGATTGGCTGGCACCCTGAGAGCCCTGTCTCTGCTTCTATTAACCAATGCTAAATGGCCACCTTGGATTTTTAAAATTTCTTTGAAAGTTTATATCTCATAATTGTAAAATTTTTAAATTTTAAATTAATTTTAATATTCTGAAACTAACTTTGTATGCTGTTTTATTTGTTGATTATACTCTGCACTGCCTAGAGTCCCTCCTTGAGTGAGATGAGTGGCCTAGAAACATGAATTATTAATTAATTAATTAATTAATTATGGTTTATTCCAATTCTAGACAGCCCAGAATGTCCTCTAAAGAATTTCCTTTCAATGTTTACTAAAATTTCCAAAGACTCAACTTCTTACTTTACACATGTAAAACATAAACATATACTATATTATTTAAAAGAGGCAGTTTCACCAAAGTACACCACACTGTAAGCTGGAGAAAAGTGTTTTGGAATCTGTCTATCTGTCTATCTATCTGGATGGAAGATGATAGATAGATAGATAGATAGATAGATAGATAGATAGATAGATAGACGACAGACAGACAGACAGACAGAACCATTAACTTAAGAGTGCTACATTACTGCCTTTGGTACACTGTACATCTCAATGAAATTTTCTGAATTTAATATTTTACTATAGTTATGCAAATAATTTGAATATAATTTAGCAGTAAAACAGTCCCACACCTTATAGTGAAATCCTTTACTGGTGACCAAGTTGCCCCTTTCTCAGCATCAAATAATGCTATTACCCCAAAACAACAAAATAACCAGAGGTGGGTGGCACATGAATTAACAATCGGTTCATCCCAGCACCAAAAATGTGAGCACGCACGTACCTTCCACACATGCACACAGCCTTCTGCGCATGTGCTTTGCTCGTGTGCATGCTTGAACGCATGTGCATGGCTTAAAAATGTGGCTAAATAGGATGCACCAGGGCGGGTGGGTGGGCCCACCTGTAGGTCACAACTACCGGTCCAAACCAGCAGCAGCCCACCACTGAAAATAACCCCGTTTTGCACAAGTGTCTCAGCAACAGAAGCAGTGGTCACAAACTGGATCCCCAAAGCACAAACAAGCAATTACAATTTGTCCCATTGCTCCCAGAATATGCCCGAATTACTACTCCCTGTTTAAGTGCTTTAACACTTTTATCAATCTGACTTTCAGTATATATATCAAAAAAGTTTGCTTTCTAAAGGATCCTGAATTCTTATCTAAATGTCTATGTGGACAACCTAACAAACGTGTAAACTCAGCAGGCAGTGGGGCAACATAATTAACCCTTAACAATTAACCCACAGAGACAATCAAGTCACCAGAATATAAACTGACAGCAAACAGCACTCCTTACTAGCACTGATGATGTTACCAAGTTAGGGTAATGAAATGTCTGCAAGAAAACAAGCAAGCTCAGAGAGTACCAAGAACCCCTCACAATTAACCCTATGCCTTCAAATTCATGACATTCCATATCTAAGGCAGAATGCTTAATGCTATATTTGCATTTGAAAGCAGTGATATAGTCTTAAGAAGTTAAGATACAGTCTTAAGAAAAAATTATTGAGCTATATGCACTTGAGAAGATACTGTCTTCTGTCAAAGCGATTTGATCATTTATAAACAAAAACTTCCACACACATTTTATTTTAATTAAGGAGCAGCATTAGTCGAGGAATGGAGATCCATTAGGGATAGTTATAACACTAGCATTAGAGATTTGGAAAAGCAAGATACATAAATATAGCAAAATGTAGATTTACATTTTTAATACAATTGAGTCTTAAATCTGATTTAAACAAAGCAACGTTCATAATTTACTTTAAACTGCTGATAATTAAAGCAGAATACAAATTGACTGTGATCAGCATGCATTCTGTATTACAGCAAAGATATGAAAAACATATTTTTGAAAATGAGTCCTTGTTGCCTATACATTGATTACCATAGCCAAATATGTAAATACCCGTATTTTTCGGACTATAAGATGCACTGGAGTATAAGACGCATCTTAGTTTTTAGTTTGTGGGTAGGAAAATAAGAAAAAAACTGATTGGGGATAGATCACCCCCAATCAGCTGTTCTCAGAGGTGTACTTTAGCAACAGGTTAGTTAGTTGTGAGCTCTGCGCCTTTCCAGCCTCTGAAACCTCCGTTTAAGAGGCTTTTTTTTTCAGCCTCTCAAATGGAGGTTTCAGAGGCTTTTTTTTCAGCCTCTCAAACAGAGGTTTCAGAGGCTTTTTTCAGCCTCTGAAACCTCCGTTTCAGAGGCTAGGCGGGGCTACATTCGGTGTATAAGACACACCGAAATTTTCACCCTCTTTTAGGGGGGAAAAAGGTCTTATACTCTGAAAAATATGGTAGTCCTCAAAACTAATTGAGGTTCTGCTATTTATCAATCAATTGCTAACTTTTAAAATCTTTTTAGTCCATTTGGTATTTAAATTTTTGGTGAGCTTTAAGAAGTAATCATAGAATTCACATTAATCAGGAAGAGAACAGGGAGTCTTTGACTTTACGACCACAATTGTGTCCAAAGGTTCTATTGCTAAGTGAGACAGATGTTAATTGAATTTTGCCCCATTTTACAACTTCTTGCAGTTGTTTAAATGAATTTCTGCAGCTGTTAAGTTAGCAAAATGGTTGTTAAGTGAATCTGGTTTCCCCATTGACTTTGCTTTTCAGAAGGTCGCAAAAGGTGATCACATGACCCCAGGACACTGCAGCCGTCATAAATAGAAACTAGAATTGCCAAGCATCCAAATTTTGATGTGACAATGGGGATGCTGCAATGGTTGTAAGTGTGAAAAAGAGTCATAAGTCACTTTTTTCAATGCAGTTGTAACTTGATCACTAAACAAACTACTGTAAGTCGAGGACTACCTGTACCACAATATTTAGTAAGAATGCTTATGAGGTAAATGTACTTGTTTGTATCCATGTGGCATCATCCTGTGCTTATTTCCACAATAATTCTCCCTTGGTTGATTGAGGTTTGTTATTCATTATTGTTTTTCAAAACAATTAGGAAATCATGGAAGTAATATCAAACAATATGAAAAGGTGCATATACATATACACATCACAATAAGCAAGTGAAGTGCAGAAAGTTATAACAGCCTAGTCTCTATTCTTCACATAATTAAGGAACTGTTTTATACTACTAAATCCAGAAATAAACTCTATTCATTCAGTGGATTTTACTTCTATCGGATTGCAGCTGAAAACTGGTATATCATTTTCCAATTGAGCAGCAAAAAGTATCTATATAAATCTTGAAGACACAGTTATGCAAAAGATATGTAGTTTAGTTCAAGTGAACTAGTTACTTATATATTCTTATTTGGATAAATGTTTTCTTATGGACTTTTCATTTTTCCAAATTCATATCTTCTCCTGGAAGTATTAATCTCTTTGTCTTTGACATACTCTTAATCATATGCTTTCTCTTATTTAAGTTCTTTCTCTTTAATATAAATCTTAATTATGTGAAGTAATAGCATTTATTCACTTGACTACAAACACATTGAAAAACAGAGTTTTCACAGTCGTATGATTGCCCCAATCTGACAAATACACCATTCTCTCTCCAGCAAATAAAAGACATCTTTATGTGACTGTAAATATATTTTTTGAGAAATGGTAAATAACAGACATTTCTGTAACCTTACAAAACCCAATGATGGCAAAGTATGTAAAAGATTATGCACATAAATACTAATAACAAACTTATGCACTCACATTAAGCCACTTCTGTAAGACCACTTCTGGTTCTCTGTAATTCAAAATACTGAAAATCATGGCCATATATCTCTATCAAATTTGAATTACATCATTCAATTTCTCCTGGAGTGTGTATGTGTGTGTGTGTGTGTGTGTACACACACACATAGGATATTAGGAAAGAGAGTTGAGAATATAATGAAACAATTTGAATAATTTATTTACAAAAATGACTTTTCATAAGGAATACAGATAATTCCTTACTAAGGAAATTCAATCAGCTGTCTACAGTTTACCTCAATGCAATGCATATAAAATTGAGAAACTACTTATGATATTGGTTAATGGTTCCCCTGGATATTAATATTAATTCAGTTGAACCGTAATATTTTTATTGTATTTATTTCTTTGTGCGCTTGCTACTGATAATTTTAGTTTGGTCAGGCAAAGGCATCAATGTCATCTTTTGTTTTTTCAATCCAGGGTGCTTATTTTAGAACGAAATTTCCTAATATTAGGAATTCTGAACTCAAGAAACCTGCAGACTTTTATCTGATCTATAATGCAAATATCTTAATTTAAACTAAAAAGTATGTATTTGCAATATGCTCTAAAATATTTACTTGGAAGCGTTTGCAACATACATGCTTACCTTATAATAATGGCTTCAGCAATCTAAATATTGCAATCCTTTCCCACAGACTTTAGGATAACTTAGTTATGTGGTCAACCACTACCTTAGAACATGCCTAACCAACAGGCTGAAAATAACCTGCCATCAGGTCACCCAGTGAATTTCATTACTAGCCCTATCAACACAATTCTTTGTAGAGTTCTGTAATTCAAGATACTGATAATTACTTTCCCAAGAATTTGGATCCTACCACACTGAGCACTATCTTACTTCTCCACCCCATCCCAGTGTAGCATCTTAATATCAATGAACAATAAAAGTTGCCTATGTAGGTGATTTATATATAGGCCTGTATCACATTAATACTAAAACAAATATTAACATTAACACAAATATGAGTTAATCCCAGGAAATGTATACACATTTTTTATCATTCCATTGATTTTTAACAATATAAATGACCAAAATTGAAATATTTTTGCAGTAATCTTCAAGCAATAAAACACATACATTCAGACAACTTAATCACTGTTTCTTCATTTTGAAAAATTAATAAATTGCAAAATTAGCCAAAACAATACTCCATAACAGCATCTGGCTTATCTATGGATGTATTTGCAATAGAACCTGAATGCTATCTACTGGTATGATAAAATAATGCAAATTTAATTGCTAAACTAAGGTTCAAAATACAATGCCACCTTATCAAACTTACCAAATTAGAGTTTTTAAAAGTGCTATATATGCATGCTGCCTTTCCATCTTGAAAGAAAGGTAGATTATATATCTAATCAATTCATTAAAAATGTTTCAGAAAGCTTTCTGCACATAAATTCATTTGGAATGAATTCTACAGAGGTTTCAAGCCATTTCCAGTTTACTTAAAGTGAAATTTAAAAAGCTATTCAAATAACATTTTGAAATTTAGAAACTGTGCATGCAACTATAAAAGAATTACAGTCTGCATAGGAATGCATGAAAGAGTTACAAATTCAAGGAATATATGCTAGCCTTTATTTTGCATTACTGGCTGGGCTGCTAATTCAGATTCATCTATCCTTTAATATTTTAAAATTTACTCTGTCTGGAGAGTCCATTGGAGTAGGGAAACTAATCAATTTAAACAAGTGATAACATAGCAGAAAATCCACCCTGAAGCTCTCAACATAACCTACTTCCCAAAGAAGCCATAGAGCCCCATCCAGCATTACTTGACAGCGTCACACCCAGACAAAAGCATCCTAAAGCCAATAGTTTCTGCCTTCACGTTCTGGGTGCAGACATTCTAGCTTTCCAAACACCTATTCTGACACTTTGCATTTTAGCTGAAAACCCAACTCTTTTAAAATAAGCTATTGTGGGAGATACTTTTCTCCTGAGGATTTCATAGTAGGGGAATCTGCAGAATAACTGCCAGGAGTTAAAATTAGACAGTCTTGGAAGAACACCTGATGCAAAATAAAGAAATAAATAATTTGAGATAAATATCTCAAGCCATCCTCTTTTAATTTCCAACTCCTTAACCTTGAGGCTATTTGTTTGGCTCGCAGGTAATCCCCGGCTACAATTTCAACAATCAGAAAGAATTTCCCTACTACGCTAGAAAGATATCTGCCCTCCCGACTGCTATCTCTCACCTCTCCTCCAAGTGTCATCCACCTAAAGTCCACATCCACGAACAAAAATAACCAAGCTCGGAACTGAAAAGGGAACAAGAACCAATTTATTCTTCCTAACGGATTCTTAATTTCAAATTTGCCTGGTCCACCGACACCGTGCAGGACAGAGGGAAAGGCAAGGAGGGGGGGGGGGAGAGAAAGAGAGAGACCGCTAAGGTGCCAAGTCCTTTTAAAAACATGTCACATGCTCAGATAAAGTTCAGATGAGGTTCCTCCTCTCTCCCTCTTCTATTGGTCGACGAGAAAAGCGGAGCCTCGATAGCGGAGTCCGTAGCGAACTTCCATTGGACAAGCCCTTTTGTCAGTCACCCGGCAGGCGACATGACTGATACAAAGTTGCTGCGACACAAGCTAGAAAATGTATCTCTTCTTAAAGCTGTAGAGCCTCTGTAGCAGAGCGGCTCGCCTCGCTTCCCGGGGGGGGGGGAGGGGGGGAGAGCTGTAAGTTCCCTCCCTCCTCCCTATCAATGCTAGGAAAAGTGAGATTTAGGAATTGATCTTTGAAACACGAACAACTTTCGCGATAGCAGCAACGACAGAGGGATAAAGGCAGCTTCTAAAAGGGAAACCCGCTCAATCCGGCCTCTGAACGGGAGTTAGAACTAGATCCCACGCCCTCAAGTTGCCAGCCCTTCCTAAATTGCATCCGTCTAACCGTTTCCTCTTAAAAAAAAAAAAAACACCCACGCTGAGATCCGAATTGGGAAGGTTCGCTTCCCAAGTCAGCCCTGCCCGCCCCTCCAGACATGATCTCTACCTGTATTAAGGTAAGCGCCTGGGGAACCCTCTCCCATCTGCCCTTTAAGCCCACTCGAGGAAGCAAGGACACGCAAGCTTTCATCTCAGGCAGCGAATAATCGCTACGCTTTGACAGGGCAGCAAATAATCCATTTTGTCAGAGCAATAAGCAGCTTCTCTCCCCGACCCCCCTCCCACATTAAAACACACACACAACCCCCAAAAAAGCAAAGAGAAACCTTATTAAGAGGCTCAAGGACTTGCCCTCTGGTTCTCAGATTGGATTTTATTGCGTCTAGTAGGTTCTTTGCCAACTGCTAATTTGGGGTTGTTTTTTTGTGCAACTAGCAGAGACTGATAAGCAAGGGCCATAAAAATTAACTCCCAAACTCTAACCCTTTTAGCAGGTCTTGGAAACATTTCATCACACGCTCCATCTTTGTGGCCGGAGTTTCTAAATATATTTTTTTGAAAGACAATGACATCCTCTCCCTCCTTTTTACTGGACGCGGGCAGGAATGCCGCAGGTTTTCGAGCTTCACGGAAAAACTGTCTCAACTCCACAACACCCCCCAAATTTTTGACACCCCACCCAAACGGCAGCGGTGTTAGCATTCCCCCTTCCTTCCGCCAGGAGACAGTTCTTTCCCCCCCTCCCCTCCCCTCCGTTTGCGTACACACCCTTCTCGATCCAGCTTCCCTCGATAAAAACGCCCAGCTCCCCCTCCCCAAAAAACAATAGCCTAGAGAAATAAAGTTTAAATGAAATTCAAAGCAAGCCAAGCTGCAGAAGTCCACCGATGGCACGCGAGACAGGAATCACTCCAAAATAACTCTTTTCCAAAGGCAAAACGCGCTTAGCGATTTTTTTTAAGGAAAAAAAAACCCAACCCGCCCCCTCCCGGCCTGATTTTTTTATTTTTATTTTTATTTGCAAAAGGGGGGTTCCAGCTACTCGAAAATATAGATTGACTGGGATGTCACGTGTCCTTAATGTTTTTAGCCTTTTAATACATATTGATCCGCGGTTTTTGTTTTTGTTTTTTGCAGGCTGGATCAGCTGAACACCAGCTACTTTAGTTCCATGGCCCCAAAGGCCGAAATGCTCTTGCGATGCCTTTCTCTTTCTCTCTCTCTCTTTATTTCTCCTCCCCGCCCGCTAAGTTTTAAATTGGATTAAGCGAGGACTGGCAATGACCTGGAAGTGCCTCTTCTGCATATTTTGGCTCAGAGAAGGCACTTCGTCTGACTAGGGCTACCTATTAATCCTTCTTTTATTCTCCGCGGAGTGACATTTTAATTCCTCTCCAGAAGAACACTCCTCCCTCGGTCACTCAAGCTCTTTACCTGTCCGCCTTTGGGACTCCGGTCAAAAAAGATGGTATGGCTTTTGAGTTGGTTTCTCTTCCTCCCCCCCCCCCCCAAACAGCTTCTGGACTCACCTTCATTTTTCTATCTCCGTTTCGACTTGCAATGGCCGGAGGAACAAGTCCCTCCGGGTCCGCTCCAGAAAGCGGGCCGATTAAGGGAAGAGTTAGCAAGGAAGAAGGTGGGATCCGGAGGAAATCGGGGCTTAAATCCTGAAGGAGACGGACCAACCCGCGAAGGAGCTTGCTAGGGACTCCCGAAGCGGCGTCTTCAAAAAAATAAAAATTAAAAAGCAAAAAAGCAATCCTCCTTTGCTTCTCTCAGGCAATCCAGGGCCGTTCATTAAACTGGAAGCGGAGAAGTCCACTCGGTTGAACCTTCCTCGGTGACAGCTCTCCGCAAGGAGGACCGGCTGAAGGGTCGTCCCCGACTGTCACATTGCCGACCGCGGCTAGAAAGCGTCGGGGCGAAAGGCTGGAGCTTCGGATCTAAGATGAGGTTTCAAATTCTTATTTGGGGAAGAGGGGAAAAAAAAAAAGAGGGCGGAAATCCACCAACTTCCAGGTAAAACTCCCGTCTGCGTCTGCAGCGCCACTGCCGCCGCGGGAAGAGGTGGGTGAGCGAGCGATCGACAGCGCAGCTACGGGAGGGTGTAAACTTTTCTCTCCCCTCCCTCCCCTGGCGTCTCTTCAGAGCAGCCCAGTCTGCGCGGGTGTCCTTCCTTCTTCACCTTCCTTCTGCCTCGCCGCCGTTTTTCTTTCCTCCCTCCTCCTCCTCCCCGCTTCCCAGGATTTTTCTCTCACACTCGCACGCTGGAGCTGGGTCCCGGTTGGCGGGGCTGCTGGAAGAAGCGGGAGGAGGAGGAGGAGAGAGAGAGGACGAGCGGGAGGGGCAGCCAGCGCTCGCTCTCTCCAGGCGTGTCTCGCGGCGAGCGGCGGACGCTCAGAGCCAACGAGATGGCCTCTCCGCCTCCTTCTTCCCGCCCATCGGGCTCGAACGGGAAGGGAGGGGGGGGCAGACAGAGGCGACCGCCTCACGGACTGCTCACCACCGGCTTTCCCGTCCAGTGTGTGGCTCGGGCTGAGCGGCGGGCTTGCTTTTGCGCACAGGCGGAGACGGGAGGGAGGGAAACCCGGGAATCTGCCAGACCAGAGAGCAGACGGAGTCGACCCTCCACCGTAGCTTGAGAGGGCGGGGGGACGGGACGCTGCCGCTACTAGAGACGCGAAAAGGTGGCTGTCCGCGGCCTTTGCTCTTGGTAACTGCTATGTAGCCGCTACTTCCCTCCAGCTGCTTCTTTCCCTCCACCTTTGCTCCACTCAGCGACGCACACAACAGGTTTTTGTTTCCTTTTCAACCCTCCTCCTCCCTGCCCGTGTCTATACACGTGCCGGCTGGAGGTAAAAAAAAAAAAAGACAGAGAGAGAGAGAGAGAGAGAGGTGTCAACTTTGCTCACAGGCAAAGTTTATAAAGGCTGCTTTTAGTACGTGGCGCTGAAGGGATTCGTTGCTTGAAGTTCCCTATCACATTCGAGGAGATGAATGGTTTTGGTGCCAACCTCTGTTCTTAAGACTTCGGTTAGAGAAGAGCATTTATGAGTTGAACTTGAATTAGGAAAGAGGGAGAGGGAATAAAGAGGAGGGGTCTTGAAGGGAGGGGCAAGGATAGGGAGCCACCCCTCCCTTAAACATTTTTCTCCCATTTATGAACGCTTCAGGTTAACAGTTGCTTCTCTTAAAAAGGCAATGATGCTTCTCTTGTTACCCCACGTAAAAATCATTTTAGGCTTAACTGGTGGTAAGCTCTTTTCAAATCTGTTGGACTAGAAGACCTCCAGGTCCCTTCTAAATCTGTTATATGGTGATCCCAAATGCCTTGTATTCAAATTCAAAACTTTATTGTTAATGCATAATGTGTACAAGGAAATTGGATTCTAATCTATTCTAATTATCAGATGCATTTAAATAGCTGAATGTGCTTTATGCTCCTCAGAAGTGCAATTATTCGGGTTCGTGTTAGTGAACAGTACCACAGGTTGAGTGCTCATATGACGGCATGAGTGGAATCAAGACTTTTTTCCCCCTTTATTTCTTTATATGAAGTACTTCCATATACAGGTCATCCTCATTTAGCGACTGTCTTGGACAGCAAGCATTCACAATGCGGATGCTGATGAAAAAGTATCATTGTGACCAATCCTCACCTTTATGACCTTCACAGGTTTATAAAACAAAGGAAAGCCGAAGATAGCAAGCATAGTCATAGTTTCACTTAGAGATCACTCTGCTTAATATCTGAGTTGCTGTTCTAATTGCAGTTACTAACTAAGGATTATTGTACCCTTTCAAATCACAGCTCAATAAACTGTATTGTAACAGTAAAAAGGAAGGTGTTGGTGAAAAAAATGCGAGACTGTTCCATGAATTTAAAGAGTGGATTCAAATCCATTCTTATAATTAATAATTATAATTAATAATTGTATGAATTCTGTTGGGAATTCTCAGCCACTGTTTAGGAATATTTTAATTGCAGGAGTATTATTTAAATCAAACAATTACTGTTAATGAGCTGGTAAGGTAGGATGAGCAGCAGGAAGTGAGGCTGGTGTGAATTCAGAGATAGCTTTCTGCATCAGGATTGCCTTTGATCATAATGTCTTAAGTGCCCCCACTCCCCCCAGCAGTGCTACTGGGTTGGCATTGCCAGGAAGATTGAAGAGTTCCCTTTGTACTGTATTACCTGTATGTCCTACTAATGAAAAAAATTGTCTAGATCATTGTTTCCTGACCATGGTAACTTCACGATGTATGTGGATTTCAACTCTCAGAATTACCCAGTTAGCATGCCGTCTAGGGAATTCTGGGAGTTGAAGTCCACCCTTTGAAATTGCAAAGACTGAAAACACTGATCAAGATAACACTTCTGGTTGACTGAGAATATAGGAGTTATGGGTATATTAGAACACAGGTGTCAAACTCGCAGCGTCACCTTGCAGTCACGTGATGTTTCATGATGTTTTTCACATTCGCGGAGCTGGGGTGGGCGTGGCCTGCACGTGATACATCTGGCCCGCAGGCCACCAGTTTGACACCCCTGTACTAGAAGATACCAGGTTGAAAAAAATTGCCATTTAAAAAAAGTATATTATAAAAGCACAGTACATGTTCCCAAGATGCTATATTTTTTTCAGGCTTTAGCAATGCTGTCAGGCTCTAATGTATACATTGTGAGCAGAACTGCTAAGTTTATAGTTAAGGCCTTTGAGCTAAGAACTCGTTATATCAAACAGATTGGGATTCTTGTAAGGTGATGTGTTTATCTGAATGCTGGTTTTTTTTTATTTACCACATTAATTTTTATTAATTTATGTATTTTATTACTGTATTTTATTTATTTTATTCTGGAATTAGATCCTATATTTTATTTTATTTTACATTTTGATGTGATTGTAAGACCGATCAATTAATCAGTTACTATCACTACTGCCAATGCTCTCACTTTTCCTCTCTCTATACTGTCAAGGGAAGCAAAATGGTGGGAAAAGAAGAGAGAACATTATCTAAGACAACCAGAATAATGTAGAGTTTAGCATTTTATTTATTTTATTTTGTTTATTTTTACCCTGCTTTTATTACTTTTACATATAAATCAAACATGTCCAAACATGTTGGCAAACATGTCCAAAACACTTTCTTCCTCCTACCTACAAAGAAAAAGGTGCATTTGATAATCCAGGTTTATTAGAAGAAAATTGATTTGGAGACCTGATAGATTTATATAAAGTGAAAAAAGAAAGCAAATAAAAGTAGATTTTTCTCCATGTATAGGCAGTCCTCACTTAACAATGGTCATTGGAGCTTGCAACCCTGTCACTAAGTGATGCAGTCGTAAAGCATGTCACAGGTCCGTGCCAACTTAAGATAACATTGTTAGGCAAATCCTTGCAGTCATACCATGACTCAATCATGCAATTGCCATTTGTGACTTCATCTTGGCTTCCCCATTGACTTTGCTTGTTGGAAGCTGGCAATGAAGGTCACAAATGACATTCATTATGACTGAGATGCAACAAGTGTCATAATTGTGAGCTGGTTGCCAAGTGTTCAAATTATGATGCCATGATTGCAAAAATGTTACAACAGGAACCAGTTGTCCGTCCTCATTCAGCGGCCTCATAACTTCAAACAGCCACTGAACAAGTGGTCGTTCACCAAGGACTACCAGTAGTATGAAAATTTGGAGTCATTCAGCCAGACAGGTTAACCAGCAGAGACAAGGAACAATCTTCCACGTGATATTTAGATGGTGACATTTTTAAAAAGAGAAATAGGCATAACCATGAAAGCCAAGTCTACCAGTCTATTATGTTGACTTTAATCCCAATGCTGTACTTTCATATGAGAAATTATCTGATTTAACAGCATAGGATGCTAGTTTAACACAGCCCTGCCCTGTTCTAGTACATTTCGAGAAGGTGTTATATGAGTTAAAGTCCAATCCATCTAGAGAACACCAGTTTGTGAATCGTAATCTTTAGTATAATCTTTTAATGACCTGCTAGGTACATAAGGAGAGAGAGAGGAAAATGATTGATAGATAGATGATAGATAGATGATAGATAGATACAACTTTTAAGAGATGGCTTTGATATACCTTTTATTTTAGGTATCACAACACTGAAAGCAGGGGTGAAATCCAGCAGGTTCTGACAGGTTCTGGAGAACCGGTAGGAGAAATTTTGAGCAGTTTGGAAAACCGGTAGCGGAAATTTTGAGTAGTTCAGAGAACCGGCAAATACCACCTCTGGCTGGCCCCAGAGTGATTTTAAACTATTTTTTAAAGATTTTGGGAGATTGCTTTCTGAGTTCAGCTTGGCTTCAGTAGATGCTTGGCACAGTATATACTTGGCACATGAAATGTGTATTAAGTAAACAGTACAACCTGGATTTCTTTAGCAACCTCTGAGGTACACTAGTCACAATCTTAACTTCTATAAGAAATCTGTGCTTGATCAAACCCAAAAGTTCAATTTTATAAGACATTAAAGAGTGAAGTAAAGGTTAATATTTTTGGCAGGGGTCTGTTCTCTGAGTTTGCTCTTTGGCTCCTAGACGTTTTGTTACCAAACTAGTTAATTTCAGTGGGGTTTTGGGATGAACTGTCTTGTTTGTTTATATAGAACCTGGGTGATTAGTTGGTCTTGTGACTGGTTGAATCACAAGACTAATTGAGTCACAAGACCAACCACCCACAACCAATATAAGCAAGTACCTTCACCTCAAAACCTCACTGAAGAGGTTACCTACTTTGATAATGAAAAGTCCAGGAGCTAAACAGTAAGCTTGGAGAGCAGACCCCTACAACCTGAGCTACAAATATTCTCAAACATTTCTAAATGTTAATATTTAGAAATTGTGTGTGTGTGTAAGGAAGAACTAGACTATCCAGTTTCAGCAGATCAATGAGCCCAAGTACTAAAAAAATGTCAGCTATGCTACTTTAAAAAATAAAGCTAATTCATCAGTAAATGTTATTTTGCAAGTACCCCTAGCTGCTTCATGTGAATTTTCACATGAAGCATAGAAAGTAGAAGCATCCATGACCCAAGGAAAGAGACCAAGCAACTATCACCATCTGTTAATTGCATCAGTTGAAGCCATGAAAAGTGGCGTTAGAATGAGCTGAGGGGACCATCTTTTTTAGGACGCAAGAAGCAGCTATTTTTGCATTTGGCAGTTTGGTGATACTGATTGCTGGTTACATTGAACTCTAATTGTACTGGAACATTATTGTATTTAATGCGACTTTTATGCATATTTTAAATGATTAATAATAGAGATGAGATTCGCAAATACAGAATTGCTATGCATTCATGTTGATTACAATTATGAACAAAGAATAACCCAACACAATGGATAAGAAGTCAACCCTATCAAGTGTTGCCCAAACAATCATTTGTAGTTGATAAATTGGTAAAGGGAATGCAGAACTACTGTGCCAGGAATATTGTGTTTATGCCACTGAAGTTCAAGAAAAGGGTGAATGCTAAGGACATAAGGTACAGATTTATAACATAGCTATATTATTCAGGATGTTTGTGTACAATCTCATCATACACTTTAATAAACACAAAGCTTGTTTGCACTGAAAAATAAATAAACCAACTGAAAGAGGGATTTTTAAATACTTCCTGCCTAGAGAAAGTGCATCAATTTTACAGTGCAAACATTTTGGAGGCGCAATCTCCATAAGCAGAACATTCCCTGATTATTTCAGGGATCTCACATCTGACTGTGGAAGGATGTGAAAAAAATGACTTTTTCACATGACTTTTTTAATAAAGACATCAAAGAGATTATCAGTGTACTTCTTGCAAAGAGAAAAGATACATTAGAAGTATCTGGGCATGCAACTCAGAATAATGCTTAAAGGATTACAGTTGCAAGGGAAAGTGTAGATTTTTTTTTGCCAAAGAGGAAAACATACGTTTTGAATTTTTTTGTCTACAGTTTATGAAATTATTTACAGGTGAAGGTCCTTCACCTGGTGACCATGAATTATATACTTGGAAGAACTTCTGCTGAAGTTCTTCCAAGAGGGCATCTAGCAGTACAACTAACACCTAAATACAGACTGGGATGCATTTTTATTATTAGATTTTAATCCCTCTTCTTTTTCCTACAAAGAACAACCCTGTGAGGTGAGGTGAGTTCCAAGAGAATGACTGGTTCAAAATCACCCAGACAGCTTATACGTCTAAGGGAAAGCCAGAACTAACAGTCTCCCAGTTTCTAAGCTGACATCTTAACCACTATGCCAATTTTTAGATAATTACCATTGCCAACAATCGTTGAGGTAGTGATTCTATGTGTTGACCACACTTGTGACATTCCCTTGTCTCATTGCTTCCTCTGCATATTTTCCTTCTTTCCTCAATGGCGGGAGCTGGCTGGCAATTTCACACTGACAAAACTCGTGTGGACTATCACTGTTCCTTACAGTGTCACAAGCCTGACAATATAAATTATCTGAATTCCTTTTGATCTACTCATATTTGAGATTGGACTCCAGCTGGTAAACAAATTGGTTTTATTTATTATTGACAGCACATTTCTGGAACAGGCATAACAGTGCATAACCCACAAAGAAAAATAAATTATAAATCAAGTACTAATAAACAAAAACATGTTATTAAACTTGGATCAGAAGACAATAGTGAATAAATTGAACCTGGATCAGAATGAGGCAGATGTTTATGTATTTAATATAATTATACACCTGCCTTTCCTAAGTTGGCAAGAGGTTATGAAATTAAAATAAAACTGTTAATAATGAAATCTAAATGAATTTGCCTAAAGATTATCATACAATAAGAACAACAATGGCGGTGAAGCAATAAGAAAACTGTCATCTAACGAATACTTTAGAAAATAAAGCAAAGTCATGCCGTATGTCAATGAAGGAGGCTACCAATTAAGCACTAGTACAGGAAAAGCCATATGTTATATTGCTAAAGTTTTAAAGTGGGTACCAAACTGAGCAGTCATCAGATTCCTCTGAGATAGGACCGTATTTAGATTTCTAGCGTTATCCTTTAAAATTCACCTTTCCTTTTTTTAGTATTCTCTGAAATTCTGCATTTCAACAGAAGTTCTGTAGGAAGCATAACAATATACCAAAACCAGTGCATTTTAAATCTCAAACTGCTGAGATATTGAAAACTTTCTTATCACTTTAGTAGTGTAACCATTCTTTCTTTCTCACTCTGTCCCTTTTTCCTTGAATGGAAAATATCAGGCCATTTAAATATGAAACTGGAGCTCGGATGGGGCTCAGTCAAAGGGAAGCAGAGTTTTGCACACAAAGCTATTCAGCATCCGACGTTCAGTTTGCAAGACATATCACCTTCATTTTCATTATAAGGGCCCCAGTCTACATCCCAGTTGAATGAGTTACAGGTAGTCTTCGACTTACAACAGTTCATTCAGTGATTGAAGTTACAACGGCACTGAAAAAGTGACTTACGATTTTACACTGATGACCGTTCAACATCCCCATGATTACATGATTTATGCTTGGATGCTTGACAAGTGATTCACATTCATGACAGTTGCAGTTTCCCAGGATCATGTGATCCCCTTTTACAGCCTTCTGACAAGCAAAGTTAATGGGGAAGCCAGATTCAATTAACAATTGTGTAACTAATTTAACAACTGCAATGATTCACTTAACAAATGCGGTAAGAAAAGTCCTAAAATGGGGCAAAATTCACTTAACAAATTTCTCACTTAGTAACCATAAATTCTGGGCCCCATTGTGGTCAAAAGTCGTGGACCACCAGTACTATATTGAGATTGAAACTATAAAACTACACACCTTTAGAGGGAAATTATACAAATTACAGTGCTCGTCATTTTAGTCCTTTCTCTGCTTAAGACCTCTAATTCAACTATTACCTTTCCTAAAGCAAAGTTGTTTTTTCCTTTGACTTGATGAAGCACAACCATTGCAAAAGAGGTCAAATTATGGCACAAACAATCATTTATATTTCCAACATTAAAGAATTGCTTCCAGCATACACACTGAAGAGCCCTCAGTCAGAGTCTGAGTATTCAATCTCCAATGATTTGCATTTTAAAAATACACTTTGATATTTAGTACTATCTTAGCAGATAGATATGTCCATGACAAAAATGTGGAATAGTCTCAACATAGTTTTTCCTAATCCCAATAGTCTCTTTTCCTGTCCCTGCAATTTCAGTCAACGAGGAAAGTCCAGTTGCAGCTAGAAATAATTTCTGAATGCTGGCAATAGCACAACTTTTAAAATTCACCAGATATGGAGATGTTTTATTATTTTTAATTACAGTTCAGTGTCATGGCTGTACAAAGAACCCTCTGAAAACTGAATGAACTCTGATAAACTGGAAGACAAAAAGGGAAAATACAAAAAGTGGAAAGAGAGGCACATAACTAAGGCAAAATATCAGCAAATAGACTGAACCTGCAAAGTTAGCAAGTTAGGAAACCTGATACCCAAAATGAACTAAGGTTTGCTACAAAAGCCAAAAAAAACAACAACAACAAGCTTCTTTCAACTTGTAAAAAACAAAAACAAAAAAAAGGAAATGATTGGTCCATTAATGGGAGAAAATGGCAAGAAGGTGAGAAGCAGCAGGGAGAAAGAAGAACTCTTGAACTAATTTTTTGCATCTGTCACTACACAAAAGAAAAAAAAACAGTCCAACCTATCAAATAACTATTGTAAAATGCAGATTAGGAATGCAAATCAAAATAAGCCAGAAAATTGTAAGAGAACACCTAGCCACTCTAAAAGAGTTCATAACACCAGGACCAGATGGATTATACCCCAAAGTTCTGAAGGAACTGGCAGATGTGATCTCAGAATCAATTTATACAAGAGAAACCAAATGCACAGATATAAAATAGATGGTATCTGGCTCAATAGTAATAACTGCGAGAGGGATCTTGGGGTCCTAGTGGACAATTACTTAAATATGAGCCAGCAGTGTGCTGCAGCTACCAAAAAAGCTAATGCAGTCCTAGGCTGCATTAACAGAGGGATAGAATCAAGGTCACATGAAGTGTTAGTACCACTTTATAATGCCTTGATAAGTTTTCACTTGGAATATTGCATCTGGTTTTTGTCTCCACAATATAAAAAGAGTGCAGAAAAGAGTAGCAAATACGATTAGGATACTGGAGGCTAAAACATGAAGAATAGTTGCAGAATTGGGAATGTCTACTTTAATGAAAAGAAGGACTAGGATGACATGATAGCAATGTTCCAATATCTAAGGGGCTGCCCCAAAGAAAAGTGAGGTCAATCTATCCTCCAAAGCACCTGAAGGCAGGACAAGAAGTAATGTATGGAAACTAATCAAGGAGAGACCCAACATAGAACTAAGGAGAAATTTCCCTGACAGAACAATTAATTAATGGAATGACTTGCTTCCAGAAATTGTGGGTTCTCCATTACTGGAGGCTTTCAAAAAGAGATTGGACAGCCATTTGTAGCGTTTCCTGCTTCAGCAGGGAGTCTGACTAGAAGATCTCCAAAGTCTCTTCCAACTCTGTTATTGTTATTCTGTCTCAGTTCAAATAATATAGGTAACTATTATCTGTATACTGAACTTTCAGTTGATTTAATAGGAAACTTTCTGCCTGTGTCCTAGAGAACAAGTGGCAACATATATGTTTTAGCTATATTTGAACAACTGTTGCTGACAACCATTATATTTTGAACAATTAAATCACATTGTAAAAGCTATGTATTAAAACTCAAGCTATTAAGGATGACTTTCTCATCAAAACTAATTGTATAATCCAATAAAACCACTAAAAAAACAAAAAAAAGCTACAGGGAACCACTGAGTGTTTTAGGTAGTAATTTTTCCTAACTTCAAATTATATGTACTTTCTGGTTGTAGCAAAAGTGAAAAGGAAGTATAGTGTGGCCCTTGAAATATGTTTGAAGAGAAATATCTAAACATGATTTCTCATTCAAAAACCAAAAAATAACCAAGTATTTTGAATATGCTTGCTGCAGCTATGCAATAAGAAATGAATCCTTTAAGCATTATTTCACAGTATCCAAGAAGATCAAGAGCAGCAATAGATGCATTTCAGATGAGAATTTCTCTTCCTGTCCATTAGATTTATAAGAAAGGATAACTTTATCAAATGCGTCACACCAGTATAGGGCACTCTATGTCAGACACCATCATTGTTACTCGAAACAGATATAAATGTGCAATGGATAATGCACTGCAAAGCACAATTGTGCAAAAGTTTGGCAGTGTCTCATTATCTATGTGCCCTACAGCTAGAGTGAATTTATGTTGGAGACAGTAGGAGTAACCCTATCGCCTAAGATCAGTCTGCTGTATATATTCATCAGTAATGTGACTTATTCTGAGAAATGTAAGCAGATGAAGTTTTAAGTGGGATCCAGTTCAGGCATTCTCTATTTCATTCTTGCTTGATCAAAATCTATTATATACAACATTAGAGTTCTAAGCATATTTTCTTTAACTTTTGTTACTGATTAATTTCTAAGGGTGGAGAAAGGGAAGCACCATGACTCACTAGAAATTTTTATTTATGATCTAAAAGTTTTTGCTCCTGTTTTCAGAATATAGACTGCTTATAATCATTGTAAAAAATAGAGGACTCTGTTCATATGCGAAAGTGATAAAGTTCTCAATATATTCCAGAAGCAGGAAGAAGAAACATACTAACCGAAAATTTTAACTACATTTTCACCTCGCTTTTTAATTTTGTTTTCTGTCTTTTTATATGGTTTTAAGGCTTTCAACCGTAAACTGCCCAAAGTAATTCAGAGAGCGAGATGAGTGTGTGTAAATTTGATGTATAAATAAATAAACCAAAAGGTGTTGGACTTTTAGTAGAATAAAGAATGTATAATATATTCCAGGATCAAAACTTAAACTAATTCTAAGACATAGTTCCTGAATCAAACTGAATTTAAAATACAGTTGTATTGTTGTCTTTTCTTTTCATTTAATCTTGATAGGTCATTTCATAGGGGAAACTGAAGTTGAGCAAATGCATTCTTATTATATTTAAATCATCTAGGCTCCAAGTACACACTTTCATCTTGTTAAATAGAATAAAAAGATAAATAGGTAAACACATTATGTGCTGTAAGTTTATATCCTAATTCACATTAATATTTAATCCATACTCTATTTTTAACCACTTGCACCAAAACTTCAGCTACATACTTGAATGATTTAGCTGACTTACAGGGCATGCTTCCTTTTAGCCTAGTTTCTTTCTCTCAACTGTCTCCCGCCAGTGCTCTTTAATGGCCTAAGCAATAAATGTGGTTGAACCACTTTCAAATACTGTACAGTAACATTGCTAATGCATACTGACGCTAGCAACCATGAGTTTATGCTGGGGGGCAGAACATGACATTTGAAAAACATATTTCACACATATTTTACTGTTCCATTTTATTTAAGGAGTCCCACGTTAGAGTTTGGACAATGTGCCATATGTTTGAAATATGAAGACTTGCTGATATTGATGGCAAATACTCCGTGGAATAAATTCAGTAAAGATGGACTTTATAGAACAATAAAGAGTAATCATACCAGGAGAAAAGAATTACAGGCTTAGAAGAAACAGAAGCCGAAAGAGAGATGGGTGATGGGTCAGATATGCAGAAGCAGCCAGATTTCTTTCCTTCAGGATGTGTTTCTCATGCTGAAGAGCAACAATTTGTCCTAAGGCTTATGTAGGTGTGGGTGGAAAGTGATTTATTACTACTGATCACTCGGGGCTGGTTTGAAGAGAGTTACTTAAAGATTTTATCAACTGGAATAAAACTTAGAGTTATTGCAGTTAGCAGCCCTCACGGTTTAGTACAAAGGAACAGGAGGGACCTGAGTCTTGAGAAAATGGAACAGCTTTTTTCTCAAGACTCAGGTTCAAAGGCAAAAGAACCTGACAAATGTTATTAAAACACACTGATACACAGAAGTGTTTATTATTGTTAATTCATTATCATGGAAACACACCCTAAAATGTAGAATTTTGATTTCAATTTGGTAAGAATCTGTTTATCTGAGTTTCTAGTATTCATTCCATGCCACTATCCAATTTTTTTAAAAATTAAGCCAACATCCTTAAAATAAAATAGGTTATGGAGTCGGAGCTGAAGACAGCATTGAGGTAGATATTCTATTATATACTGTAAATATCAACCATCTAATTATATCTTAATAATAACTAAAAAAAACCCTGAAACTAACTTTCCCAAACATTCATAGCATTCAGGAAAGGAGATTTACATACATTGTTTTCTAATCCATGCTAATTATTAGATTGGTATATCGAGAAATGCAATATAATATGCATTTGGTGGATGACAAAATTCTAAATCTACATTATATTGCCATTAGTCTTACATAAATATATATTTGAAAACTATTAGTTAACATTTGAATAATTAGCAAGGTTTGGTGCCGTCATTGTCTCCCTGTGTTTTTGGCCTATCCTACCATCATACTTTGTGTAATGATCAATTTATATGTGAACTCATCATTTAGATATATGATGCAGAAGGTTGGAAAAGTCTGGATAAGAACTTGTACAATTAGATACTGTAATATAAACATTTTTGACATTTGTATTAAAACATAAATATAGGTAAGTCTCATAACATACGCCTATACTATCTAATATACCGTATATTCCGGCGTATAAGACGACTGGGTGTATAAGACGACCCCCCAACTTTTCCAGTTAAAATAAAGAGTTTGCCAGCCATGCATCTTGCAAGGTCAGTACCCGG
>JANHFM010006672.1:33487-49659 GCA_032468115.1 Grayia smithii
ATAAGACGACCCCCCACTTATCTGAAGATTTTAATGGGTTAAAAAGTCGTCTTATACGCCGGAATTTACGGTAATAGTAATAATGATATGTGCAGTAAATTCATAGAAGTGAATGCAGAGAACATAGTTAATATCAACAGGGCAAAGAAAATAGACAAAAGGAGCCAGACAGATTAGATAATAGGGCAGAAAACAATGAAGGCTTTATTATAAATCCCTCTGGAATTAATGGCAATCTTTACACTGATATTAGAGAGTCTGTGGATTATGCGCAAAAGACAATTAATTTAGAAAGCTTTGTCAATGCAAGGGTGAGTTAAACAATTTTTTGGAAAAAGAAAAAGAAAAGAAAAAAGGACCAGGAATCAACAAATAAGGATAAATAAAATAATAAAATAAAATAAAATAGTAACCTGTGTTAGCAGTATGGCACAGTGCAAAGGTACATGATTTGTCCCAATTTTAATTATGTTTATTATGTTTTTTTTAAAAAAGACATACATTTTTTAAAATCAATGGTAGACACACAGAAACAAAAGCATACACAATGCAAAAACATACATTTTGCTGTTGCGGCCAAAGCCCATCCAAAGTGCCTAACTACTGAAGGAGTTTATTCTGCCTCTAAACTCGGAAGGCAAAGTTGATTTATAGCTTCAGTGGTATATGAATATAACATTTACTACCAATGTGAAATTAATTTCTGAGTAAAAAATACAGAATATGTTGGCTATAAAATCTTAACTGCTACCTTCAGCCCCAAAAATCTTTCATTTAAACTCTGCAGTGGAGAGAAGAAGCATCTGGTAAGTGGATTTTGCAATAAATATTGGGCGATGGGGCTGATTTCAGAGGGGAAATCCACTTTATACAAAGTGGCCAGGACAATGTCACCTATACAGACAGCTTCACGGGGAAAACCAAGTACATTTATGAGAAATATTTGGCAGGAATTATTTTTAAAATAGTATCTACTTTAGCTTATACTAATATTTTTTGTATTCACATCTCAAAATGATTGAAAGTAAACCACGCAGGCATTTTCAGCAAGGAGACATTAAGGATTGCATATGGTCTTGCATTTCAGGTTGCCCACCTCTGTTATCATCTACATGCAGCTCAAATAGATATTATCTCTACTGCCCTCTTCATTATTCTCATAACAGTCGACAATCAAGTGATGACTATTTCCTCCTTCCTCGCTTGTTTCCTTTATGTCTGTTCTCTAAAATCCAAGGCAAATCTTCATAAAAAGAGGTAGTTCTCTTACCCAGAAAATCACATGTGTGAAGGCAACAGAAACAAGGAAGAAAGAAACAAGAAAAGCTCATTCATTTGTATTTGTATTTGTCTCCATGTGTCTTATTTATTCCTGAAGAAAATATCTGAACTGGGTTTTTGTTTGTGATTCATGCCAAAGATCTACATTCCCACCTATGCACAATCATGAAGTTCAGCATGATGGCTGAACTTCATGATTCATGGTTCAGAACATGGCTAAGTATATTCTGCAGCTTAATTAAATTCACAGGATTGTTTTGAGAGCAACATCAATAAGTATGCAGTAGAAATTAATCATTCGCTCTAATAGTGATTTCAGGTGAGAAACACTGAGAGAAAAAGAAGCCTAATTAAAATCATTGAGAAAGAAGAAAGG
Organism: Grayia smithii; assembly: GCA_032468115.1. NCBI lineage: Eukaryota > Metazoa > Chordata > Lepidosauria > Squamata > Grayiidae > Grayia > Grayia smithii. Next base: position 35,145 of record JANHFM010006672.1, read on the forward strand.
GGGAGTAGTTCAGGAGTAAGTAGGACATTTTAAAAAATTAATAGGTTGGCACTACCTGTAAGAGAAACCAATATGCACAGCATAATATTTTGACAGTAAAAAAATAACGGGATACAGCAATACATTGTAATTTATAGTGCAGTCTTGTGTATATATTCTTAGAAATAACTTTCAGTGAGCTTTGTGAAACTGGCCTGTATACTGTTCTTTCTTTCACAGTATTGACTAGGAAAAAAAGTATTATCTGTTCCCTTGACAAAGTCTGAAACAAGGATTTTGTGGAAATCTTTGCAAGATAATATTGAAATGGGACGAAAAGCTGTACATATTTGAATAAGATTCTCTAAGATTTTTTTAAAGGCTTTATGACAGAACATCCTATTATGCATATAATAATAAAATATTGTTGTATGACCAAATTTGAGTCCATGAGACTAAAGTAGTAAGGAAAACTATTTTTGACAAAATGTTAGAAGTGAAGGACCTAGGAACCAGAAATACTAACATTTTACACCTGCATTATTTCAGCTATCAAAGCTTCCCATTATATTACATTACTTTTTTTTCTATTTTAGGTAGAGAAACAATGTGTATTTATTGACAATTATTTTAATTATGAGATTTTTCAAATGGCTTGTGTCACTTGCTTTCTTGCGTGTCTTATTTTAATTGCAGATCATACAGGGAATCCTCAACTTACAACCACAATTGAGCCCAAAATTTATGTTGCTAAGTAAGATAGTTGTTAAGTGAGCTTTGTCCCATTTTACAACTTTTCTTGCCATAGTTGTTAAGTGAATCACTGCAGTTGGTAAATTAGTAACACGGTTGTTAAATGAATCTGGCTTCCCCACTTGCTTGTCAGCTAGTCACAAAAGAGAATCACATGATCCCAGGACACTACAACCATCATAAATATGAACCAGTTATTAAGCATCTGAACAGAAGTCACATGACTGCGGGGATGCTGCAACAGTCATAAGTGTGAAAAATGGTCATAAGCTACTTTTTTTCAATGCTGTCATAACTTTGAAAGGTCACTAAATGAACTATTGAAACTATTGAGGACCATCTGTAGTGACTTTTAATAAAATTATTTTAAAATGAGCAATAGCAATTCTAAAACTCTTTTAAAATGAAAACACGGGAATTCAAATCATAATGGCATATCTTTGCTAAAATACTTGCTGAAAGTTTTTGAAACATCTAGAAGAAATAAGACAAGTGAGATATCTGCTGAGTGCCATGACTAGTTGCACTGCATTAATTTTATGTTAATCTAACACAATTAAATTATGCTGATCTCTTAAATATTCTGTTTTGGTCAGATGAAGTAAAACATTGTTAAGAGGGCTTCAAGAAAGCACATTTCATTAAAATTCTGATCAGAAGCTGCATTTTAGAAATATATCTATGGAAATTTTAAGTATTGCAGCACATTTGGGTTGATGAGTTGTTTTTTAAACACTAGCAGTGTATATGATTTCTCAGAATTATGTCCCTCTGGAGTAGATGTGGAAATAAAATGTTAGCATATTCAAGAAGGGGTTATATCTTGTGATTTATTTCCTGATATTTAGTGTCGAAGTTCAGGAATTGAAGTAGGTTTTTTTTTTCCAGTTGGAAAAACTAACATCCTTTTACAGATGTTAAACTTCATGCTCCCTAGTAATTCCAGAATTGATTATTCTGATTTATTTTGAAAAAAGAGTGTAATTAATATCTATAGTTGTCCTAATAAACCATCAATGTTTTTTCTTGTCCAAAGAAATTTTACACACACACACACCCCTACCTGATGAGGTAAGAGTCAATTAAAATTATATTGCCAATTTTGTTCCTCTGCAGCTCTTCTAAGAAGAAAATAAGCATAACAGCAGTCACATGGCAAATAAATATAAGGAAATCGATCAGGGTGAAGTCTTTGTATTATTTCTGCCTGATCAGAACTAATGGATAAATTTGCCAGGGATTTTCATTTCAAGCTCTTCAGTCTTTTGTGAGGCAGGAGACAAGATTTGCAATCCTATATGTCGAGTGGAATAAGCATTCTGCCTGGAAAGGTGTTTTCCATCTCTCAAATTATGGTGTATTTGTTCAGTGGTAGAAAAAAGGCTACAATCAATCCTGGATTCTCAGATGCCTAAAACAGATTAGGGAATCGGATTGGCCTAAACACTTCCCACTAAATTTGCAAGCTCACTAACCTCAAAGGATGGGATTTAATAGAATGGCAATAGACACTTCATTAAGCTCGTCCTTTTTTCCTTTTCCTTTTCTGGACTTGTCCTCTGGCAGGGGTTGCACCTTCTCCATTACAGTGGGTTGATGAAGCAAGATATCAATTGATCAAGTTCTGTTTTTTGCCTAAAAGTGCTTGAATTCTGGAGAGAATGAAGTGCTTTTTTCAAGGGACATGATCAGCATGAGCAAATCAAATTAAATTGTAGCTGATGGTTTCCTATCCCTAATTTGGGCAGGATTATTATGGAAAAAGGGATGCAGTGGCTCAGTGGCTAAGATGCTGAGCTTGTCGATTGAAAGGTTGGCAGTTCAGTGATTCGAATCCCTAGTGCCATGTAACGGGATGAGGCCCTGTTACTTGTCCCAGCTTCTGCCAAACTAGCAGTTCGAAAGCACGTACAAAATGCAAGTAGAAAAATAGGGACTATATTTGGTGGGAAGGTAACAACGTTCCGTGTGCCTTTGGTGTGTTTAGTCATGCCGGCCACATGACCACGGAGATGTCTTCGGACAGCGTTTCAAGCTCTTCAGCTTGAAACGGAGATGAGCACCGCCCCCTAGAGTCAGGAATGACTAGCACATATATGCGAAAGGAACCTTTACCTTTAATATGGGAAAGCTGACAAATAATCAATTTTCCTCACTACTTAAAAAGACAATACATGTTAGCAAATTGTCCAATATTTTGCACACAGTATATACCCCTTGGTAAATGTTGATGTATATTTAAATATTATTTCAGAGGCGCAGCACCATTTTGAGTTGTTAGTTATATCATTAAGTGTTCAGATTTGAAAGCTTGTCATTTGTTGTCATTGTCCCATTTATAATGTGACATTTATTAAATAGCAATTATAAAATAATTCATTAACACTTTAAAATAATGATATAGCTAATTCATACAGAATTACATTAATATAATCTGAACACCAGCTGAATTATCATGAATACTCCCTCAAAATACCAATGTAAGTGGAACTAGAATCTTTATTTTAAAATGTTTATTGCATTAAAATGAAAGTGTGAGATTCTCTAGGTTTTGTTCTTCACAGAATATATAGTGGAAGAAAAGCTTTCAACAGCCTGAAGTCTGTACAGGTAGCACAGCTATTTTATGCCTTAACAAAATATCCAGTTATAGGGCTAGGTGAAATTCACAACTGTACATTTAAATCAGGATCTTTAAAACATGTTAGCTTGGATAAATTGCATTCTATTTGATATTAATTACTGAAAACGTCTAAAGGTACATTCTGGTTTAGAGAATGTCAGAATATTTTAAAATATTACTCATATTTAGATGCATGAGGCTGTATTCTAGATAGATGATAGATAACGTTTATTGTCATTTTTTACTGTGGGCACATTGGCACACATTAAAAATGAAATTCTGTTGCCTGCTCTCAAAAGTGTACACATACATAACAAACATGTACACATGCGATGTACATAATATATATGTACACATTATACATATAAATCCATATATATATAATCACCGTCCACCTTGAATACATATTGGAAAAAGGAAACGTGAAAGTTCACAAGGTTGATACTACATATCAACCTTGTGAACTATATAAACTACGATGAGAAAATCAGAAACCAAGTGAATATTAAGCTACTTCCATGAAAATATCTACATTCCATTTATTTTACAGTATGTTACTTATCTTCAAATGAGTAACTCTACACTGCAGTGGGTAACTCTTTTTAGAGATACATGGCAATACGTGGCTTTTCCCCTAGTAGAATAAAACATCTTCCTCTGAAAACTTACTAATAGTTTCCGATTGTTGCATTGGTCAGATTCCCTCACCAATCCTTTTGCATCAGAGAGCAAGATACCTATGCAATTATGTGTAAACTAGCAATTTGTAGGACTTAAATACCAAAATACAATTTCCTTTTTGTTTGACTATTTGGTATAATCTAATCTCTTTAAAATGCCATTTGTAGCATAGTTCATTTATGAAAGCTGCTTAGAACCAGAATGAAATCCAGCTTATTACAAACGTATACACCAATATTGCTTAAATGTTAGTTCAAACTAAATATTTAAGATGTTGCCTTTCTCTGCACCTTCAGCATATCTTTAGGATTCCACTGGCAAAGTCAGGAGTCTATTTCAACATCATAAATGCATGGTGAAGGGATTTGGTTCCTGTTTTGTCAAAAGCCCAATAGCTCTTCAAAGCTTTTCTCCTTTGTAACTGTATATGTCACAAAGATAAATGATGCAACCTACTCTTCCCGTCCTTTACTTTTCTAGCAACAGATACTGTATTTGCACCTTAGTTTTCTTTCCTGCTTTCTTCTGCTCAAACTGGAAAAAAAGTATTTCGTGATGGCTTCTATCCCAGTGTATATCAATTGCTCAGAAATAGCAGTATACAGCAATGGGATTCACTTACCTTCCCTACCGATTCACAAATTTGAGCGCGCACATCTGCGCATGCGCACAGCCTTCTCTGCATGCACAGTGCTCGCACATTACATCAGGGTGGGTGGGTGGAGTCTCCCGCAGTCGCTGCTACCATTCGCCCGATCCAGAGAGAACCGGCTGAATCCCACCACTGGCAGTATAGCTGAACAAATCTGTCAATTGCAGTTTTGTACTATTTCTGGTTTTTCCTAATCATATCCATTTCATTTATTCATTTATTTATTTTTACTAATCATATTTACTTGGCTACTTGACTCCAGACAACTCTGATTTCTATGCAAGGAATAAAAACCAAGTACAAAAAGGGTCCAGACAACAATACAAATAGTTAACTTTGTGAGAAACCCCTCACATTTCTCAACATAAACACATCTTCAAAGGAATAGCCCACTCACTCCAACTCGGAGAAAGAACCAGATCTTCAGGGCCAGTTTAAAGGAGAGCAGGAATGGTTTTTTCAAATCTGTGAGGTCGTAGTATTGCAGAGGAGAGAAGCTGCATCATCATCAACAACAACAAAATAGCCACCTGTCTGTTTGCATCATATAGCAGTGCTTTGTGGACAGCCTCATAGAACAAATGTTTTGTAAATATTATGTATGTATGTATGTATGTATGTATGTATGTATGTATGTATGTCATTTGTATGGCTTTTTGCTTATTTCTCTAAATACACATATTACTGTACATTATTTTTTCTTCAAAATGATTCCCATCTTGTAAACAATTCCTTGAATATAATGCACTTTCAAACCATGCATTTTTGTATTCACTTTTTCCAAAAGTACATTAAAAAAATATGAAGTGAGAACTTCATCAGAAAAGTTGTGAATACTGAAGGAAAACTATATATTTTTCCAAAAAGTGGTATTCGTTTGGACAGTACAGATTCAGTTAAAATAAAATATTAGAATATACAACTAAATTACATTGTTTCCCATTCATGAGAAGCATATACCTGAGGTGTAAAAAGATCTCTGTTTAAAAACCTGCCATTTCCAGTTAAATAAAAAAGAGTCATCTAGTTTGGAACAGATTCTGTTTGAGACCTTGAAAATTTACTCACAGTCAGATGAGACAATACTGGGCCAGATGGATCAACATGCCAATTGAAGAAATAATGAGCTCAGAGACTTTCTAGTTTTTGGCTTGCCTGCCAAAAGACATTATCTTTTAGATAAGAATTATGGGGGAAAAAAAAATCTCATGTTAAGAATGGTGTCAAATAGAAGTTCAGCAATGGCATAACATATAAATCACATTTTCTAGGTAAAATTTTGCCAAAGTTTTACTGGTTTTGATCTTTTTGTCTATTGCATTCTATTCAGCTCTAACTTAGGTAGTTACTTGTTTCTAAGGCGTCAAGTCCCAGACTTTAATTCCTGCATCTTTTGGCCATGAATCACTTTTCAAGAAGTTAATGTTCTAAGGCCTCATTAAGGCTATATTTATTTTGAGATTTTGTTACGGAGAACTCCTATCTTTTATATGCCTTAATTAAATGATGTTGCACAGACTGAGAATTAACCATTGTTAAGTAAAGTTACAAAAATGTTAATTGTAAAAACATGTCTCTGTTAAAAAGGCAGGTCTTTTCCTTCCCATGTTAAAAACCCACAGGAAAAATGACTTTCTTCTGAATGAGGTGATTTTGCTTTCTAATCCGATTCCAGTTCACTATCTAGGACCAAGGAACTGTTTTGCAAAACATTAGACAAACCTCAAGGGCAAGTCTGTGCTCATTTTAATGGCCTTCCAGTGTTTGTAGATGCATAATTTTGATGTGGTTTCCTATATATTGGCCGAAAAATCTTGTGTAAAGCATTATTTGCTTCATAGAGTTCACTCACTTGGTTTCCTGTTTTGTGAAAATCTGGTTGTCAGGGAAGCTGCTATTATGGGAGAACCATTTGAAGAAAAATATAATGAGGATTGGCTGATCCCAGTAAGCAGGACTGATTCTGAATGGGTATGACATCACTGGAGAATTAAGTTACTCTGGGAGAAACTACTGAACTGGAAACAAATCGCTGAAAAAAAAAGCAAAGAAACCTTTTTTCTTAAATGTTTTTCTTCATGATATGCTGAAACAGCTTTTATACAAACTCCTGCTTTCCAAAAAATATGTAGTGGTGATTAAAAGTAGTGGTAAATAATGTTTAATTCTAAGATTGAACATTCTATGATTAAGAAAGGTTGCCCATAACCCCAAGGCCTGCAAAATATCATACAATAGGACACCAAGAAATGTGAAAGTTTCTCCATTTTAACATTCATCTCAAAAGATGGTGTATATCTCATGCACACTCATACACACATATCACACACACACAGGGAGAGGGGGGAGGAGAGAGAGAGAGAGAGAGAAGACAATATTAGCAATTGCATTTTAACTGGTGGCACAGTATGTAATCTTCATGAGTCACCCAGGGAGTTAGATAGCAGTCTCTAAATTTGATAAATTAATAAATTAATAAATAATTGAATGCTACCTTCTAGTGTTACAAATTGCATAAGGCATGTGAGCTTAAATACAGTGGGTGCTTCTAGCCAAAGCTTTTAGCATGCAATCAACAACATGTCTCATTCATGGAATTTTACCAGACTCAGATAACATTATTTGCCCCTTCTAATTCTAAATCTTTCCTTACTGAGCTTTCAGCTCCTTATCTCCCTTCATCCTGTTGCAGAACAGTCAATACAGAAGACAGACAGAATAGCATCACTCATAAAGTCTTTCTATGGTTAACATTAGAAGCATTCTAGTTGGATCTATTCTCAGGAGCAGATTCCTCCTTAAATGCTTCATGTAACTTAATGGTTTATCATTGTCTGCAAGTACACTTTGAAGCTTGCTGTTAACACAGACTGCCCAGCTGTATTTCCTGCCTAAAAATGTGGTTAATAGCCAGAAATCTTTATTAGGAAAGTTCAGTCCTAATAAAAGAAGAGAAATAAGATGTAAAAATAATAATTTACCTACTTTACCATGATTGCCTGTAAAAGCAGATCCATACTTTTCATTGGATGAGGACATGATGGCTCAGTGGCTAAACCGCTGAGCTTGTTGGTCAGCAGTTCAGCGGCCCGAATCCCTTGTGCAGCATAATGGGGTGAGCTCCTGTTAGGTGTCCCAGCTTTGCCAACCTAGCAGTTTGAAAGCACGTAAAAAATGCAAGTAGAAAAATAAAATGCTTTTGGAGTTTAGTCATGCCGGCCACATAACCATGGAGACGTCTTCGGACAGCGCTGGCTCTTCAGTTTTGAAACTTAGATGAGCACTGCCCCCTAGAGTCGGGAACAACTAGCACATATGTGCGAGGGGAACCTTTACCTTTACCTTACTTTTCATTGGATATGGCTAATGCAAAAAGATGATGAAAATGTAAGGATACATTTTAATGCTGAAACTTGTAAATGTTTCATCCCATCCATGATACAATTGGAGTCAATTCAATTAATAATGATATTCACTTTTTTTACTTTAAAGTTTTATGTTTTACATTATTTTTTCACAGGAAAAAAAGAAATTACAGAAATTATTGTTAAAACATAAACTAAAGAGAAAAATGGAAACATGGTGGAGAATAAGGAAATATTAAGTAACTAGAAGAAACAAATGAAGAAAAAGCCAAAAAGAAGTAAAAGGGAAAAAAGTTTTTGTTTTTTGTTTTGTGTTCAGCACCAACACAGTGTCAGTAAATTTTATTACTTTTTTTTAAAAAAATATAGACAATATTTAGTTGTCATTAGTAGTAAAATAAACTAACAAATAAACATGCAAATAACAGGAAGGAAAGAAAGCAGATCAGGGAATGGAATTGCACATACTCTTTTTGTACCAGCACATAAAAATAACATCTCTCAGCTTGATATAAATTTGGCCTTTTCAAAAGTATTATATGCCTTCCTAGAAAGTAAGATTTTATGGCTGGTGGATTTATACATGTGAAAAAAGTTTAACATCATTTTTCTAAAACTGCTAAATTTGCTTTTATTTATGAACCTTAATATCATCAACTTTCCAGACCAATTTGTTCCAGATTACTAAATTTGAAAGGCAGAGGGCCTGGGCTGGAGGAACAGATATTTTAGCATTTAAAAGGATTTTTAAAAAAACAACAACACAAAAAACCAAAACATAACATTGGCTTAGTGACTCATATCGATGATAAAAGTCTGCCATTTTATATAAATTTTACTGGTTTATTGTTCAGCATTTTTAAATGCAGAATGTTAAAGTTGCAGCTGAGCAAAAATATTGTAGGACATTTATAGTATTTCTATTATACATGCTACTGTTTGCTGGAAGTAAGAAACAAAAGATGAACAGTTTATTATTATTTTTCATAGAGGTCTAGAGTTTGCAAAGGTTGCATCTTAGATAACTAAGAACCCCACACAAATAATAGCAATCACAGAAGGTCTTATATATTAATGAAAATCTTTATCATGACTGGTTGCCTATGTTTATCGACCTTCTTTATGGTACAAAATACTTCTAGCACAGTCATTTCTATTTTGTTTTTGGAATGAATTCTTCATGAATGGACATGTTTATAACTTTAAATAATGGATTCTTAAATACTTAAAAATAATTATAGGACTTTGACCTAACACAATAACAGGAATTTTGAACTTAAGAAATGCAAAATAAAAGGTAACCCTGTTTATTTAATGTATGACATATCATATATGGACTAACAATATATTAACATTTCACTTAGAACAATGTTTATATCTTTTTAAGATTGTCCAGCAGGTCTGAAATGAGAGACAATGGTTCTAATGGACTCAGGATTAGCAAGTGCATAGCTCTGAACTATTAAGGAGTAATTATTATTTTTTTATATAAACCAGGGAGTAGATGTAGAAGATGTAGAAGGCTGAATACACCTTTTCTTGAATTGTTGTTCAGAAACTCTTTTAAAGCAGCTAATTTTTCAGTGGGCCAGTGATATCACCCAGATGGCTTTCCTTCTTTCAAAAGGTTGAAAATGAATGCCATCTTGGTCCAATTTGTGGAAAACTCTTCCAGCCTGGCAATCATGAATAATTCACACACAAAAGGAATTGTTTTTTCACCACTGCCACCCCTCCCCCCCCCTGCCCTGTTAAATTTCTCTGCCAGCTTCAGGGGAACACAACAGCTGTGTGGTTGCTCTTGGCCCAACATGAGTGAATTGCACCATGGCATTTTGGAATCTGGCTCTCTACTTTCTGCCTCTGTTGCAATAATACCTCTGCCACTTATTCTGCAGACAAAAGGTAGTATCTCAAAGATCAGAATCATTGTCTAGGTTCAGTTAGCAGGATTTCATTCTTCTCCGATGAGAAAGTATGGAGGCTTTCAAAAATGGAAGTTGGCAGGCTCAGAAAACAAGACCGACTTAGAGTTTGGAAAAGATCAGTAAGGTCCTGAAAGATAATCTTCAAAGCCTTCCAAAGTAATTTTTGCCATGTAACCTATAACGTGAAATAACCCTAAGGCTCTTTCTCGTGCTTCCTTTTTCTCCAGGTTAGGAATCCCTTCTGTAATGGTCCTGTTTCTCTCTTGTCTTGCTGCAGTCCTTAAGATCAGCTAGGCCAGGGGTGCCAAACTCAAGGCCCAGAGCCAAATCTGGTCTGCGGGGTTCTTAGATCTGGTCTGTGGGGACGCCCTAGAAATAGTGAAGGACCAGCCCGTGTGACTCTGCCAGTGAAAACAGAGCTCCCGAGGAGGCTGTGGCAGACAAAAATGGAGCTCAGGAGCCTGTTATCACTGGCAGAGATCTTGGGCCACCATAGCCACCTCCCGACACAAGTGACATCATGCTAGCCACGCCCACCCTGGCTATACCCAAAGGTCCCAAAGGTCAAACATAACCCTGATGCGGCCCTCAATGACATTGAGTTTGACACTCCTAAGCTAAGCAGTTCATCACAGGTGTTCCATGCACAGAATCCAAACCTTAATAATGAAATTGATTCTTAATCACATTTGACATGAACACTGAAAGACCTTGGATTTAAATTTTCTACTCAAACAATGTTTTCCCCTTACAATAGATGAAATGAATTTTACTGGGGGAAAAAAACACCCCTCCTTTATCACTTTTAGTGAATATATGCATTTTGGATTTAATAGATCTATTTAATGATCAAAGGTATGTTATTATTTTTTACCTAAATTAGTTGTGTAATGGCACAGGAGAGAATGTTTAATTGTATTCTTTGCCTTTTTCCTGAAGAAATTTTCTCTTACAAGTTGCTGTTTGTCTAAGAAAGGAAGCTACTGTTTGCATCCAAAATAGCTTCTCTCTGAGTAGAAATACAAAACAGCTTCAAGGCAGGAAGGGGGCACTTTTCAAAAAGCAAGTTCAGTTCAGTTTGACTTCACACAGCTTTCTTTAATGAGTATCTGTTTTTTTTCTCTGAAACATACATTGTAACTTATTAGCCCTGCAGTTCCCAAATACAATAGAGCCCTAGAATCTTCCTACCATAATTTGTTTTCTCCTTGATTTGCTTTCTTCAAACCCACATAAAGCTTTTTGCCACACCCATATACAGGCATTTCATAGTCCTTGCACTTTTGGCATACACATTGATCATTCAAGCTTACAAGAAGAGTTTGTAACCGTATACTGCTTCCCAAAAGCAACGTCTTTTGGGAAGTAGCAACACAGCTGCTTTGATTTCAGGACTCTTCTTAAATAAATTTATTTATTTATCTAATTTATAGAGTTGCCATCTCTGGGTGGCCTACAACAAAACTAAAAATAATTTTTTTTAATCATTATAATTAACAAATATTAAAACATTTAAAAACTATTTCACTAGTTCACCATAGTGAACTCGCATTAGCAATATCCATATCTTAGCAATATCTTGAGCAGGGCTGTCAAACTCCCGGCCCCCGGGCCGGATGCGTCACGCGCTGGCCATGCCCATACCTGGTTTAGTGAAGGGGGAAGAAATCCCAATATGTCACGTGATGATGTCAGTTTGACACACCTGATCTTGAGGAACTTTTGGAAACATAGAAGTGATGAGGCATCCTCATCTTAGAGAAGAGAAGATTTTACAGAGTGGGGGCCAACTCTTAATCAAACAAGTTATGGACCCACATTAGTAGTTTTTTTCTGGTTATCTTCAATGGAAAGAGAAAACCACACAAGTTATAGAAGTTTCAAGTATACCTACCAAGTAAGAAAAGCTCTTTTCCATTAGATGAAGTCCTAATTAGAAATCATATTTGGATTGGCCAAAAACTGGGGGTTTTTTTGTTTTTGTTTCTAAGACCAGAAGGAGGAGATTTCATCTGATAATGGACACAATAGAAACTTCAGTATTTGGTCTTAGCAACATGAACTGGCTCTTAGGTAACAGTTGGTCTTTACAATGGAATTTGTACTATTCTGACAAAGCTAATTGTGTCATATTCTGAATGTAGTCATGTGTCCTCCATTTTGTTTTTGAGCATTTCCTATATTTCCTACATGCTTCCTCATTCGTCATTTTTAATTCTTTTCTTCCTCAGCTGTGCTTTATCCTAACTCTATTCTATTATAGTTTCTATAAAGGTTGGGTTATATAACACAATTAACTCAGTTACCCAATTAATCCATAATTTTGACTTCACAAGTATATTAAATAATAAACTAACCAAACAAGTTGCATCACACAATATGCCATACTATTAAGAAAATAACAAAACTAAGTATGCTGTCTCTGCCAAACTTTAAATGATATTCTGAACTGACATTAACTACAGAAATCATTTTAATTTGATTTTTTTGTCCTTTATTTCTATATTACATATCCTTCCAGAGGTACTAGACCAGGGGTGTCAAACCGGTGGCCCATGGGCCAGATGTGTCATGCACAGGCCATGCCCACCCAGTTCTGCAAAGGGGAAAAACATCACGAAACATCACGTGATGGCAGTGTGACATGGGTGAGTTTGACACCCATGTTATAGACCAGTGATGGCAAACATTTTTGGCACTGAGTGGCCAAACTGGAACGCGTGTGTATATGGGTGTGCAAGAGCACCGGAAACCTGAAGACCAGATGGCCGGTACATGCATGCCTGTTTTTGGCCATTTTTTGGCTGTTTTCAGGCTGTTTTTGGGGCCATTTTTGGTGTGAAAACAGCCCAAAAAACAACCTGATTTTTTGCTGTTTTCTAGCGCTCTGGCGCTTGGGAAGACCAGGTGGCACTTACCTGTTTTTGGCTGTTTCTTTAGTCATTTTCAGACCAAAAACAGCCCAAACTGGTCTTCATAGGCGCCAGAGTGCAGGAAAACATTCTGAAAATGGCGCCCAAAATTGGCCCAAAACCAAGGCATTTTTTTGGGCCGTTTCAGGTTTCAGGCCGTTTATCAGGCCATTTTAAGGCTGTTTTGGACCCAAAAATGGCCTGAAAAATGGCCCAAAACCAGATATGCACCATCTGGTCTTCGCGGGCACCAGAGCACTGGAAAACGGCCTGAAAACGGCCCCCCAAATAGGCCATTTTTCGGGCCATTTTCAGGCCATTGTCTGGCACCCACAAAGACCAGCTGGATGGCGCACATGTGTGTGTGGAAACCAGAAGAGCAGCTGGCAATGGCATGCCTGCACATAGAGAGGGCTCTGCGTGCCACCTGTGGCACGCATGCCATAGGTTTGCCATCATGGTTCTAGACTAAAATTCTTAATATAGCCCTTTTCTGCTTTAACCAGTCACGATTGAAAGAAAAGGCAATTGTATAAAAGTAATAAACTACTCTTATTACCAGTTCAGTGAACTATGACTTTGCATATAAAAATCTAATCTTCCACTAAATAAATACAAAATACCAGTTGCTTAAGCGGAACAGTGCTATCACATGTTATTTACTGTTCTAATCACACAAATAAATTATTCTAAAATTGTAAACTAGGGGTTGAATAATCCAGAATTTGCTTTCTGAAGAAAATGTATTCCTTCTGATACAATGTTGGCATACTGTGGGTGGCAAAGGGATTCTTTTCAATGTTGTTTGCTCTTCTAGTTGTGTACATTTTAATATCTGAAAGACTATAGAACCATCTGGAACAATAGCAATACCACTTAGACTTATATACCACTTTACAGTGCTTTACAGCCCTCTCTAAGCGATTTATAGTTGGAAGATTGTTACCCACCCCTCATTCCTATATCCACAGTCAGAACACTTTAATGAAATTTCATTCCTAAAAAGCTAAATGGAAAGGGTTCTGCTGTTCAGTTGTATCCTATTCTAGAGTGAGGTGCTCATCTCCTTTTATTAGTTGAGGGAGGCCAGAGCTGTCCAAAGACATTACCTTGATCATGTGACCAGCATGATCTGAAGTGGTATCTATTTATCTACTTGCATTTGCCCACTTTCAGACTGCTAGGTTGGCAAGAGCTGGGACAAGTAACAGGAGCTCACACTTTCCAGCTGACAAGCTCAGCTTTACCTCAGTCTTTAACCGCTCAGCCATCATGTCCCCTTTATTCATAAATGCTCAGCTAGAACAAACTATCCAGATTCTGGCCCATTTTAAGTTTCTCTGGAAAATAGGGCATGTGTTCATTTTAATATCATAAATATTACTTGTTTTACTGGATTGTTTTTCCTGTTATGAGCCACTCAGAGTTGCTTAGGTAACCAGGGAACCCATACAAATTGAATAAAGTAACAACGCCTGACCAATATAGGATAATTAACATGAGCTGTGAAAAAAATGATAAAACTGCCACCCATCAAAAAAATCTCAGAAACCATCAAGAGACTGTTACAAGCACATGGCATCACGTTAACACACAAACAAACTAAGGGCCTTAAAAATATC
>JANHFM010006672.1:206028-219670 GCA_032468115.1 Grayia smithii
GCAAAATCTCCATTCCCATCCCACTCTGGGGCCAGCCAGAGGTGGTATTTGCTGGTTCTCTGAACTACTCAAAATTTTCGCTATTGGTTCTCCAGAACCTGTCAGAACCTGCTGGATTTCACCCCTGCCTGACAGCCATTCATACAACCTGATGTGCCTGCTTATTCTCTTCTAATCCCTTTCTCTCCAAACTCTCTGCTCTGCAAGGCATGGGGAGGAGAGAGAAAAATCCAAGTGATTTTCTTCTGTGCCTGACCTGTCTTGACATCTTGCAGAGCACAGCAGAGTACAGCGACCTGATGTAAGAACATCTTCCCATGCTTTTCTGGAATGGATCACCTTCAAAATTCAGCTGGATTATATTCCACAAATGGAATAAGGTTTAAGTAGTATTCACATTTCACTGCCCTTACTGATATAACATAGACTTGAAACCTCGATCAAACCTGGATCTAGTCATACTTATTCCATATCTTTTACAACCATCCCATCTGATAACCCAAGGAAGTCCTGAATTTCCCGAATATACACAGGCTGCTTAATAGCAATCATATCCAGTGTCGGCAATTCTGAATTCAGAATCTGAGTTGATTTATAGTGTAACTGTTACCATGTTGCTAGGCAAAACTCCAAGCTTCTGTTGAAAACCAACTAGAATTGGTTGCCTCATAAAGAAGTATTTTTCTAATATTCATTAGCATTATGAAATATCCAATGCAAATACAGCTACAGTTCTCATCCAATAAATGTGATCAATGAAACATGATACAAACAAGTGTGTCAATTCTAGAGAAGATGCTTGGCTACTGAGCTATAGATTGCTTCATTTGCTTAACACTAATTGTATATGAATAGGATTTATTGCACATTACATTCCTACCTAGGGAATCATAAATCATCCCATTCAGCACAGGTGATGGTCTGCAGAAACAGGTTCACAGTGATAATGACACTTGCAAGCTCTTACGATAATGTGAATATGACATTGCTGTCGGCATTGCTTTACTCTACCAGCATATAAACTGCCTGATTTAGTGGATGATCCTATTCAAACATTTATAGATCTTTTTTTAAAAAAAAAAAAAACCCTACTAAATAATCGTGTGGAATTTGATTCTATAAATCCATTTCAATGTATATGTAATAATTCACTATATGAATGGTGGAAACCGGGGGTGGGTTCTACTTACCTTTGCTACCGGTTCTATAGGTGCATGTGCTTCGCGCGTGGTCAGAGTGTGTGTAGCGCGTGTTCAGTGCGCATGCATTCTGTGCGTGTGCACCAAACAGGCATTCCTGCGCATGCGCAAAAGCTTTTTTAAGCAAAAAAAGCTCAAAAAAAGGCTTCCTATGCATGCGCACAAGCGCACACTGCGCGCTGCGCACAGGGACAGGTAAGTATGGGCCCGTGGGGGGGCTTTGGTCCGGGACTCTTAGAGCTGGTTCGGTGACATCACAGCATCACCACTACCTATTCTAAAGGACCGGACCGAACCGGGAGCAACCCACCACTGGTGGAAACCAGTAGTGTTCTGATGACTAATAATTGGCAACCATTGTAAAAGGTAATCTGTAGATGTGTTCTTTTGTAGAAATGACAGTTAAACATACTTTGGTCAGAACATCTTAGATACAGTATAAAGAGGTTGGAACTACATGTAATCCTCTGCTTATGACTATTTGAAGTTATTATTTTTCTGTCGTGTGAGCGAAAGAACAAAGTACTGAGGCACACGGTTAACTTCCCACTCTTTATTGATAACAGCTAACAGCTAAAAAGCTAACAAGAAGGCACTCCAAATTGCCGGCAGAAAACAGCTGCATCTGACAGTTCTTCTATACGGAGCTGGCAGCCAATGGGAGGGCTCGAATCTCCCACCTGAACAGGGACAGCGTCTCTGTTGCCATAGTGGCAGCGGCGGGGACGCAACAATTATATCATTGAAATAGGTGACTTACAGTTGATCCTTGTACTGTCACAGTCTTCCTATGGTCACAATCAGAATTTAGGAACTCGGTAATAAGATGGTTGCAGCATCCTGGAGTCATGTGATTGCTATTTGTAAATCTTCCCAGGGGACCAAGCACCAAGTATGGCTGTCAACCTGGAAAAAAAATGTGCAACCACGTGCTATCATGATGGATGGGGAAGCAATATATGCAAAGGGGAAAAAATCCATCATCATGCCATTCTTAGATTGACCAGCAATGATGATCTACTATTTATAGAAGATGTCGGTAAAGAAAGATATTACAAAATTAGCTGTCTTCAAGTTCCCAGAAATAAATGTGTGGAGAGTAGATAGACATGCTGCTGTTTCCCTACTCCATTCCTCCCCATCTTTTCATGTTTATTGGGCATGTATGAATGGCAAAGATCTACCTGGTGGAGGTCTTTGCCTCACAGAAATGAAGCAATCCACATCAGTGAGCTAAATACCTCCCATCAAGGCAGAGTGTTGCAGCTCAGTGAAGGATCAAAGGAACTCATTTTGGCTCAACAGGGCGAAGATTCTGTGGCATGTGCTTCATATAAAAGCAGTCCTTATCACCCAGGAAAATGAAGTCATGATACTCTTCCACTCTGTTATTTAGAAGCATTGTTCCACTTTACCTCATGTTTTGATCTGAAATAGTTTCCCTTGACTAATGAAACAAAGCTACCTTTCTGAGGTCTGCACAGTTCTAGTATTGACAACTAGACGATCTGCAAGAAGACTGAAACACATTTGTAGTTTCTTAGGAACATTAGAAGTGGATTAATTGGAAAAAGCGTATATTCCTTTCTCTCTTTTAAAAAAAATCACTTCAAGAGACTTGTTTTATAAAATGTGTATGTGTAGGGAATATTATACATTCTAGGTTTTTTTAGGGTTGCAAAAATATGGTTCCCCACTAGATATCAATTGTTAGATTTTTTTCCCCCTGTACTTCATTTTTGCTTTATTGCAACAAATATCTGATAATTCTACTAACTGTTACCCTGTCTTTCCCTGGACTCCTTTAGAGTATTTTCAGAAAGGCTATAATTGTGGAAGCTGTACTTCACTGACATTTTCAAGAGGGCCAAGTTCAAACTATGTCCTTTTGTTTGTAATTTTCCTTAATTTTACTATTTCATCTTTGATTTGTTTTTCACAAAAGAATCTCATTAAGGAGAAGGAAATGGAATATCTGTAGGATTGTGTTTTGATTGGTAGTCTTAGGAGATACTTTCTGAAAGTACCCTTAAATAGATTTGAATTGGATAATACTGGTAAGAGGACATTATTGCCAGAGTTAATAATCACAAAGAAATGCACTGAATGAAGGAAAACAGGTTAACCATAAATTTCAATTTAAACTGCCTTCCATGGACATGCAAGTAAAAAAGGGGGCGGAGCTTTGATTGCTTAGTCACAGCCACCATCCTGACTTTTATGACCATCACCCTAATATAAGGTAAAGGTTCCTCTCGCACATATGTGCTAGTCGTTCCCGACTCTAGGGGCTGGTGCTCATCTCCGTTTCAAAGCCGAAGAGCCAGTGCTGTCCGAAGACGTCTCTGTGGTTATGTGGCTGGCATGACTAAACGCCAAAGGCGAACGGAACACTGTTACCTTCCCACCAAAGGTGATTCCTATTTTTCTACTTGCATTTTGCTTGCTTTCGAACTTCTAGGTTGGCAGAAGCTGGGACAAGGAACAGGAGCTCACCCTGTTACACAGCACTAGGGATTTGAACTGCTGAACTGCCGACCTTTCGATCAACAAGCTCAGCGTCTAAGCCACTGAGCCACCGCGTTCCCTAACCTTAATATACATTGGTCCAAATTAGAATGGAAAATTAACAGATAAAATACTGAATGTGATTGTTCCCCCATTATGCTGAAATAAATTTTGCAGACCTTTTAGCACACAGCTGTCAACCTCCTGCCCCACAGGCCGGATGTGTCACATGCTGGCCACGCCTGGTTTTGGGGGGGGGGAAGTCCCGATACGTCACGTGATGCCACTGAAACAACATGAGTTTGACACCCCTGTTTTAGCACTATCCTATTTTCTTATTCCATAAAAGATTATTCCCTCCTGTTATTAAGGAATACATACTTTTTTCAAGTATTACAACAGTATTTTGCACAATATTTTACTGAATATCTTATCACTTTATTGAGCCCACCTGTAAGGAAAGAGAGAAAAGAGAATTAAAATTACAATAACATAGTATCCTTGTTTTGTGATGGGAAGTGTAGTTTCTTAATCTGATAATTATATATGAATCCCAACATCTGTGATCCTCACCATTACATGGCAAAAACAGTTTGCTAGGAGGAGATTGTCTATAATCAATAGATAAGTCAAGTAACCTGCATGATTGATGGAGATGGCTTAGGATAGTGGAACAGTTGTGTCTGGAAAAAGTTTTTATTAAGGACATTTGGAAGTAGTAAAGGGTGTCCTTGTGATTGGCATTGCTACAAACTGGATTTGGCTGCTTTAGGAAAGGAGCACTTTGCAATAGTGACAAATTGCTTGCAGCAATTTGGGAAATGTTGAAATATGGCTTGCTAAAATATAACCTTGGAAAAAGAATGTGAAAACTCTAGGTAATGGATCTGTATTTTTCCTCTCACATTATCACAAAGCAGAAGACTCCACCAAACTATAGTCAATCATGTTAGAAGACCTTCAGCTTAGCTTAGATGAACGAGACTTCACATGTAATTCCAAAGCAGTACAACGGGCAATTGAATATTTGGTTCTCCTCCAACAGTGGTGTGACATGCTTGGGTTCCCATGCTAGGATCCCTACTGAGAAACTGAACTGATTTTTTTCCCTTTTTGTTTTTTTTGCCAGTTCATCTACCCAGATTAGCTGGGTTGGCTCTGCTGAAGCCTGATAAATGCTATGATGGGTCAACCATGGCATATTGCAAGATTTTACCTTCCCAAGAGTTTGGGGAAAGTTGGGGAATATAAACAGGGATGATATAGAAGTGCATGGAGTCATTCTGTGAATGAGAGTAAATGAGTCCCTGCAAATTTTACTCCGCTAGTTGTTGCTGACTATAGGAGGGAGTGCTTAGGTCTATTTCAAGGCCATTGAGCCCGCCCTGTCTGAAGACATTTCCGTGGTCATGTGGCTGGTATGATGTAATGGAGTGCTCTTACCTTCCCACTGGCGTGGTACCTATTTATCTACTTGCATTTGTTTGGCAGGAGCTGGGGTGCCACCCCCTGTCCCCATCACATAGAGTTTGAGTCTCAAACCTGGGCTGTTGGCTTTCCATCCAACAAGCCAGCCAACAGTGCTGAGCCACTGCGCCATTGTGAATGAGATAGGTGGTCTCTAAACTGATATATAAATAAATATATAAATAAACTCATCATCATCCGCTTATTAAACTTTGTGCACAGGTGAGCTGTCAGTCCTGGAGGCCATCTTTTTCTTTGGATCTTCAGGGCTGCCACACTTGGTGGATGGGCATACTGTGGGAACTGGAAGGGGGAGGTTAAGATGTATAGCCATAACAACATATTTTCACGGGGAGCCAAGGACGTTCAGCCTGCACCTGGAGACGGGCAAGCAGCAAAGCAGGCATCACAAATTTCATTATAAACTTGATTGTGACATCATAGAATTAGTATAGAAGGGCAGAACTTTAATCGTGATAACACAATAATGTGCCATTGTTTTGACATCATTTTGATTACAAATGGATGTTTGTGCTTACATGTGCAACTTATCAGTTTTCTGGAAAACAGAATAGAAATCTTTGCATTGTATTTTTCTTGGTTGGCGACTGAAATAAAGGTTTGTCTACTGTCATACTCTTTGCCAAAGAGATACATTTGACATTCAAAACCAAGTACAGTAATAAGGATGTTAAGGTTGTAATGCAAATATCAAGAAATTCTTCTGAATATGAACATGCCAGTACTGAATTTGGGGCTGGAAGGTTTTTGAGTGCATTTCTAGAGCAGATTGCTATGATTCATATGAGCTTCTGCTTTTGAGATTCATTACATGATTTCACGTAGCTCCAGCATTCTGAAAATGCTTTAGTTCAAGCTTATGCAGAAAGCTACATGTCAAAATTGCCATCTGTGTAAGGATCTTCTTTCTAAAACATTTGTGCAGTAATTCTTCCAGTCGTGACTGAAATAAGTCCTTCCTATTACAAAGCAAGGCAATCAGATAGTTTCTTTTGATGATCTGTGCAACCTTATAAAAATATTCATCAATTATATATTGTAGAAGCCCAATTGGATATTTTGTGAAAATACATAGGTCTTAGCTAGGATATACAGATTGATATGACAATGTAGTTATCATATAAGTGGTTTTTCGTGCATTAGAGCTATTATTATCTTACTGATGCAATTTTGTATAACTGTATTAAGGTTATCTAGGTCTAGCTTGAGACCAGCATTTATCAATTTGCCGATTGCTTGCAATAGCAAAAAAAAAGCTTTTATAAAAAAAAAGTCATATGGGAGAAATTATAACTTTATACCTTCACTTATGCTCTACCGGCCTCATACCAATGAGAGAGCTCTTGCCATTGTACAATGTTTAAGTTTCTGACCTTGAGGAAATGATTGCTCAGCTCAGAAAATAATACAAATAATTTGATGTATTCTATATATATTTTAACAGAGCTCTGTTTTTTCTAAACAACCAACTCATTCTAAACTTACTGCCTTTAATATAACTTGCCTTAACTTTGTCTTTTTTAAATAAACCATAAGGAATACCTTCTTGACGAACTCCTTCTGAACCTTTCACTGGCTACTCATTCAAAATGCCCTAAACTATAGTCCCTTCTTCCCTTACAAAATATTTTATCTTGACCTCCTGAAAATCAAATTCTTTCCACAACATTCTGGAGCCTGCTTCTGGATTATAGACTTTATTTGATGGCTCAGTTCTTTTAAATACTATGTCTGAACCCTGGCCTTCTGTCCACATTCTATTTGATTAAGACTGCAAGACTTAGTAAAAAAATAATAATAATCCAGAAAGCAATGGCAAATTGCTACCATATTGATGTCAGGAAAAATTACATGCATGTTTCCATGTAGCAACCAGGACTTGACTTACACGGGGAATTTTGCATTTTCTTTATTGACCATAAATCTCTGGGAAGTGAAATATGGAGAACAGGTTGCTTTTATTTTTATTTCTTTTAAAATGTATACTGAGATACGTGTATGGAAAGATGCCAACCCAATAGTGATCTGTAATTTGTGTAATATAAACTATAATAACTTACAGTTCTAAGGAAATAGTTTTATAGACATATCCCTTAAAGTTAATGCACTTTTAAAATTAAGTAGTAGCTCCAGTTAAAGTAAAATGACAAAAAATATCAGAAAATATTATGCCCTGCCCACCCAAGACTTCCATCCATTTCATCCAAAATGTTTCTTTGGGATGTAAAGACAGAACATATTTCATCTTTATTACAAGGTTTATTTAGTGTATGTGATGAGTAAATCTACTGACTCTAACTGTTAAATTAGAAGGAAACCTGGTATAGTGATTAAAGCTTACTTTTGTGGTATAATGTCAAAAAACTCAGGAAAGCCATAAATTTGGCCTCAAATTGTCCAGTGCAAAGACCTTCAGGTTTCAAGAAATGTGGCTTAGAAGAATTCCAAGGACTGGAAATTGGCAGCTAAAAAGTGTGAAGTATTAAACAATATTGCCATTTGTCAACTTTCCAGGTAAATCAGATATGAAACATGACCAAATGATTTAATTTTTATTTATTTGTTTTACTTTATTTATGTCATATTTCTTAATCTCCCATCTCCCTCAAAAAAATCCCATACTTTAGTCTAAGGCTGCATTAATAGAATCCTGTAAGTCTTGTGGGAAGCCCTCCTACCCGAAGAATGAAATATTTTGGGAAATATTAAAAAAGCAGAATATTATATTTCCCTACAGGAGAAATGGAGAAACATGTTTTAGAGGCAGAAAGCAGCCCCCAGTCATTGAAGGAGATAAAGAGCTTATTGAAAGAGGAAGCCAACTCTCTAGATGGCTCCATTCATAAGCAAAGCAAATACTGCCAGCAGAAATCCATTCAAAATAGGATATTTCAAAACTCCTTGCAGCAAAGTTTGACAGCTAACAAAGGCAGAATGGTAGGATTAGAACAAGCAGCCCCTCACTCAAGATCCAACACAGGATGAAAGACATTAGCCACAATAGGAATTGCCCAACATCCTTTCAAAACACAAGCCGCTTCATTGCACAACCCCCGAACAGTTCCAACTTCAAAGTCACAGACACCTATAAAGACCCATCCATTTATTCAACCATTTGGTCAGCTGCCCCAGAACCATAAACTCTGGTGGTTTTGTTCATCAATAAACAGAATCTTTCTTTCCAATCAGCCTCCATGTTGTTTCCAGCATCTTTCTCCCAGCTTGGAACTGAACCATAGATGGATTTTCCTTCCAACAGTTTGAGAGTACAAACCTCCTGCTGCCTCTTTAACAGCCTAAGAAGCTTGGGAAGATTGGTCCTCAGCCTCTTTCTCATCAGATTATGCAGCTGCAGGTTGCATAATCTTTTATCTGACCATTTCTTAAGCAGCATTTCTCAAGGCATTTCTCACATACCATTATAACTAGCACCATATAAATAACTATTTTTGTTTCAGAAGCAATAGTATTAACTGGAAAAGAAATGGTATTGTGAAGATTGACTTCAGTCACATGGGATTAACTAAAGCCAGAAAGATACAGATCCAAGAGATGTATTCAACAGTTAATATAATTCAGAGTTATTCTACTAAATGTATATAACCATTGTTGATCGTTTTCATGTACTTAACCCTAGACCTTAGATATAATTATCAATAGTCATATCAATCTGGTTTACTGTATTTTAAGGTCTTGGATTTTGATCTAATGACTGTCTGTATAAATTAGTTTGGGTAGTTTGAAATAGGATTAGACATTCTGGGAAGGGAGCATTACTTTTTAAAGAAGATATTGCAAACTCTGCTACCACAACTGAAAATAAAAAGTATTAGTAATGGTATTTGAAAAGACTTCAAAGAAGCAGAACTGTGCAATACACATCCTAAAACAATTTTAAGGAAATGTAAGATGAAGCAATAAATGTTGTTGAAGAAACAAAATAAATATGTCTGTTCCATTAATGGATCTCTCTCTCTCTGTAAGTATGTATGTCAGTGGTGGGTTTCTACTGGTTCACCCCAGTCTGGGCAAACTGGTAGTGGCGGCGGCATAAGGATCCACCCACCCACCCAGACATCATCATGAATACTCTGCGCATGCACAGAAGCGCCATGCACAAGCAAAGTGTCCTGTGTGAGTGAAGCAAGCATGCACTCCCGGTTCCAAACCTGTAGCAAAGGTAAATGGAACCCACTACTGATGCATGTATGTATGTATATATGTATGTATGTATGTATATGCATATGTATTATATATGTATGTGTGTGTGTATGTATGCCATACAAAGGAAGTATTCAAGTAATGCTCCTAGCATCTGTGCACATATTAGCACCTTTCTATCTTTAGTACTGAGGGACCATAGACTACATTTTGGCAGGTAGAGTCCTCACTTCAATGGAGGTAGGGATAGTAAGAACCATTACAAGGGGATTGTGCAAAATAATTGGCTCCATCACCTACTTAGCCAAGACCAGGATTTTCAGTTCTTCCTCTACATTACAATGAAAGTTTGAAAGAATTAGTTTCTTAAACAATGCTAGGTCAATTTTAGGACCTTTACTAATGATAAGAAATGGTGTCACCTAATTTTGGCAATCATGTCTGAAGGAGCTTTAGAAAAAGTTGTGACTTTGGAAATGCAATATGACTATTGCTATGGAACACAGCCTATAAAACATTTGCATGCTTACAAAACTTTCAGTTTATGAAGGGCTCTCTGCCTTATCAAAGTTTCTGTGGGAAATTACTAAACATAACCAATGAAACAGAACTTGCATCCCTATTTCTCTTCAAAACTATTTTAGAATTCCTTTGGATTGATCAACCACTTGCAAATCCATTTTGTTCGCAATACTATCTAATCCATTTTATATCCATTTTGTTCACAAATATAACATGAGACACTGAAGTCAAGTTATATCTCATCCAAGATTCCCTTGGTCTACCAAATTAGTAAATCTTTAATAAAAAGATATGCTGGTTTTGACAGAACTTATTCTTGACAAATCTTTGTTGGCTCTTGATAATGGTTTCTTTTATACACTTATAGATGTGCTACTTGACAATCTGTTCTACTACTTTGCCCAGGGCAGATTTTAAACCAAGTGGTCTATAGTTTACTGAGTCTTTCCTTCTGCTTTGAATATTAGGACTATGTTTGTTCTTCTGTAACTTTCTGGTACATCTGTTTTTCAAGAGTTTTTAAGAGTCATAAATCTAACATCTAGTTAATGTTGAATATTAAGCAATGAATAATATCAATACATGTAATAAATGTAGAGAAATAAATGTAGATCTGACAGCGAAGTAATGAAAATGATAGATACTTTTGTCAACTTGGGTTAAAGAATAGATAAATATTGTCCTGGAAAAGCAAACATAATTCCAGGAAGGAAGATAATAATAAACTTCATAGAGTATAAGGATATTTCTCTGACCATTAAGGTCAGAATAAAGTAATAAAGTAATAAAATCCTGAGAATTAATATTTAAAAAAACATATGAGAAAGAAGATAAAAGCAAACTCCAAGAATTCTCTATATGGTAGGACTTCGCTTTCCCCCTATAAGAGCTAAGCAATTACTGTCTGATGAAACTGACTGATAAGCAATGATAGCAAAAAATGATAGAATCTTGATAGCAAGATTCAGCAATCAGTCCCATCATTTTTTACATGGAATATGGAAGATATAACCCCATATTTTGCCTCAGGCAACAAAATATCTGGGGTCTGCCTTGACATAAATCATTCTGATGTCAGATGCTGTGTCAATCTGAAAACTCGGGACCTTACTTATATAACTTGGGTTTGGTGTGGTTTGCTAAATCTCATTTATGTGCTACTGCTCGTTACTTGTTCTGTTGCATGTAATGCTTTTAAAATTGTTCTCCTTTCAGTATTGGATTGTAGACTGTTACAGAATACAGAATAACAGATTTGATGTGGTAGTTATAGAACTGAAGCATGGGTAACAAAGATATTGGAACTCACCCCAGGAATATATACCTTTAGTATAATCTACTCAGACTAGAGTCACCTTTTCTAAGAAGATCCTCAGGGGAGAAAGGGCTTGTAAAGCTTTCATTTTATAAGGTGAAGGGGGCTGAACCCAAGAAACACTGTTTTTCCAGCATGAGACCCAAACTCTGGTTTAGGTTCCCTCTGGCAACTAAACTGGCCCAATTAGTGAGACTCTTTGGAAAGTTATAAAGACAAAACCCTTGTAGGAGCTTTGGAGAAATGATTGTGTGCCATCTGAACCTAGAGTTTACTAGTTTATTGGTACTGTGTATTATTTACTGTATCAGTGTTTTAGTTTCCTGTATTTTGTTGTAAGATGTTATAAACTGGGTAAAATCTAATGGCATATAAATTTCAAAAATAAATAAAATTTAAGAATGAGGTCAAAATGCTGCCACAGATATCATGATCTGTGGTAATAGCATGATTAGGCAATTCTATTATAATATCTGAAAGACATGTGTAAATTTGTTGGGATTTTATTTATCCTGCCATAAATCATTACAACTCTTGGTGGTGTACAAAAGATCAAACTACCACTAAATTACAAACATAAATATTTTTTTAAAAAATCAACAGTTCAGATAATCATTGACTTATTACCACAATTGAGCCCAAAATTTATGTTACTAAGTGAGACATTTGTCACATGAATTTTGCCCCATTTTACGATCTTTCTTGCCACAGTTCTTAAGTGAATCGTTGCAGTTGTTTAGTAACACTGTTGTTAAGTGAATCTGGCTTACCCATTGACTTTGCTTGTCAGAAGGTTGTAAAAGATGATCACATGACCCCAGAACACTGCGTCCATCATAAATATGAGTCACGTGCCAAGTGTCTGAATTTTAATCACATGATCATGGGGATGCTGCAACAGTCGTTTGAAAAACGGTCATAAGTCATGTTTTTCACTGCCGTTGTAACTTTTCATGGTCACTAAATGATCTGTTGTAAATTGAGAACTAATTGTAGTATAAGAACCTCCAAACCAAAACAATACATAAGAGTCCTGTGGCCTTCTCTAAATAGTTAAAAAAGCTTTCCAGAACCAAAATACTTCTACTTTGGCTTGCTTCCAAAACCCAATTGAGTTGAGGAATGTCTTGAAGCCTGTGGAAAGCTATTCCATCGTTTGACTGGTGATATCAGGATCTGTTTGCTATCATGTCTCCAAAATCATCACAATGAATGCCAATGAGAGGAAGCCAACTCTTGTACTGAGAAATGATCTTGAGTAGCTCAAAAATATTATAGCTAGGTCAGTACGGCTACTACTGTTACCTGTGCTATCTTATTCTTCCTGTTTCTTTCTTCTGACTAGGAATCAGAAAATGCACACTTTATGCTGCCGACTGATCACTGCCTCATTTGGTCTGCAGCTAGAAGGAAAAGAGGGTAAGTACCAAGAGCAAATAAAAAGGGTGGGTATGAGTGTCATCTTAAGTGCCAAGGAAGAAAGTATTAGTCATTATAAAATTTGAATATGTACTTCATAAGTTTTCTCTATTGACACTTTGAAATTCCTTTCCTTTCCTTTTTGAATACTTAGAGCCATATTACAAGTGTTCCATCTGGTACTGAATTATGGAAGATAAAGATAAATCATCCAGAGTGTGAATCTGTTTTCCTGGACAACAATCTCAGATGAATAATAACCTCAGGCAACAATCCTCTGAGTTTCAGCCATTATTCATTGATCCTGAAGTTGATAGGGCTGGGTACAACTGACCAAGAAAGCACTAAAGCTATGTTTAAACCCATATCTGTATACTCAATATCTTTTATTCAGCCAGTAGCAATGAATGTTTGCATGTCAATAGAATTTATGTACATGACAATGGAAGGTGATTCCTAGCACCAACAACTACATTTAATACTAGCTACATTTATTACCATCTACTATACATTTAATATCAGCAAGTTTTACTAGAACATTTAACAGCAATTATATTTTAGGGACATTGAAAAAATGTTTATGGAGGCTTTATTATTCTATTGCCACAATATGAATAATAGGAAATGAAATAGTTTCTAGTGTGGGCCCAGACTCAGATCTGTTGTCTGTTACTAAAGCAGTTTAGGGACACAGCCTCGCTTCCTTCACTGGTGGTATCTGCTTAATTTGCTGATAGCATTCACATCCTTCTCTCTGGTTTTTAGTTAATAGCAACAGCTCTCTCCTCCTGCACATCAACCCTGTTCAGAAAAACAGAACAGCCAAGAATTGCTAGCACTAGACCAGTGGTTCTCAACCTGTGGGTCACGAACCCTTTGGGGGTCGAACGACTCTTTCACAGGGGTCACCTGAAGTTACACCAAGCTTCAAGACAAAATTTCATTTATTTTAATTAGAAATAAATATTTCACAATATATAATTACATATTGTTTTGTGATTAATCACTATGCTTTAATTATGTTCAATTT
>JANHFM010006672.1:258515-273819 GCA_032468115.1 Grayia smithii
AAAATAGATAACATCATCCAACTATCACTGATGATGTAACCTAGTTTGGGTAATGAAACAACTGCAAGAAAACAACCAAGTTCGGAGAGCACCAAGGACCCCTCGTTTCAAGCCCTGAGCTACAAATATTCTCTTTTATTGGAAACTGAATCATTGATGGTTTATTAAATCCAAGTGCCACCTGAGGAAATAAACTAAGCTTGATTGCAATGTGTAAAGCCAATTGAGATATATCCCCTTCACCATTTGTCTGTGGAGATTCTCAGTTATCCAGGTCATGGCTATCCCAAAGGTGCTTTTTTTCAAAAGGCAAGTGGATTTTCTTTGTTTCTCTTGAAGACATTTCACTTCTCATCCAAGAAGCTTCTTCAGTTCTAGCTTGTCTCTTAAAGTCTCCCCATTTCATGACTGCCATTTCAAGGATAAGAACTAAGTGTTGAGGGTGCTATGACTGCCGTTTCAGGAGATGTAGGGTTGTTAAACCCAGAGATAAACCTCAGAGTTTAGACTTAAGAGTAGACTTAGAATAACTTTATTGGCACGTTGAATATACAATAATTGGCATGCATTAAAATGAAATTTCGTTGCATACAGCTCTCAAAGGCCCCCACCTCCAATATACGCTACATAAACATGATAAAATGAATAAATACAAAATTATGCATATACCCACATACGTTATATGACACCGAAAAACCACACAGCCTAGTCCAGATGTATACATGTACATGGTGAGAAAAACTAATCCTATGAGTTTACCAGACAGTTGGCATAGGGCACAAAGCTGTTACAGAATCTGGTAGTCCTGCTGGAAATACTTCAAAACCTTCTCCCAGAGGGGAGCAACAGAAACAGACTGTGAAGTGGGTATGTGGGGCCTCTAACAATGCTTTGCATAGTGCTTATAAGCAGTATCCTGAATGACAGGAAGTGAGCTTCCTATAATCTTCTCCGCTGTCCTTACCACTTTCTGTATGGGCTTTCTATCTGAGGCACTGCTGCCACCAAACCAAACCGGGATGCAGTTTGTTAAAACACTCTCAATCGTGCCTCTGTAAAAAGTAGCCAGGACAGAAGGAGAAAGATGTGCTCTTCTCATCTGACACATGAAATGCAGATGCTAGTTTGCACGCTTCACTAAATATGACATGTGGAGATTTATCTACTTACTTTAGTTTTTTATCGTTTATGAATGGAAAGAATCATTCCATTTTCTGTGTTAAAACATAATTATTTTCAAAAGAAGAAAGAGAGACTGTGTAGATTAAAATAATACATAAATAAAGTTTTCTTCATGTTTGAGTTTTATTGAGCTACAGTATCCTCTTTCAGTGATTACAAATGAATAATTGTAATTATTTTATAATAATATAATATTTTCAATATTAAATATAATATTGAGCTACAGTACCCTCTTTCAGTGATTACAAATGAATACTTGTAATTATTTTATAATAATATAATATTTTCAATATTAAATATAATATTTACGGTAATATAATATTTTCACAAAACAATTTAAAAATAAAAAAGCAATTGGAGAGTTTCATATATCTAAATGAAAGGAGCAGAGAAAATATAACGCTCTAAAGAAAATAAGTAAAATTGTGTTCAGCTCCTAGTGACTATTAGAACAAATTGATTGTCCTTGCAACAACCCAGAAATGGTTTATTTTTTTCCAGGGTGTTCTTTTTATTTTGTCTTTTTGTTTTATTAAATTATATAGTAAATTATATCCCTAGTCTTCTTGGGAAACTTTCATTCAAATATTAGCCAGATCCAATGCCATTTAGTTTTTTTATATCAATCAAGGTCACATACACATCTTCACATTTTCTTTGTCTGACATATGGTTGTGGCAAAGAAATCCTAAAGTTACCAACATTTATCCTACCTTATGCTTCTCTGTCCCATGTCTCATAAACCTACAGTAGTGAGATCATTTTGAGGAGCAGCTTAAGAAACTGACCCATATAGTCTGTATCTGACTCCTGTATTAGGACTCCGAATTCCCTTCCATCCAATTCACACACACAGCTAGAACTCTTGCTTGTGCTTGTGCTGGGAACTAGTGCATTACAATTCCTTATTTCATTACATAATAATGTATTTCTGAACACACTGGGGTATGTTAAATGCATTTATTTACCAGGGTGAGTTAATCTTGTTCAGGGCGGGGGCATGGTGGAGGTAGAAGCTCAATAATCAGCTCTACAGCATAGAACTAATTGCAAGGATAAAACCAAATGAATAATTACTTAACTTCAGAATGGGACCTGAGGGAATTCTTCTTTAATAAAGGTTTAACTCACCAGTGATAATGAATGCAATCTCACATACTACAGAATAAAACTATTAACATAATGACTGAGATACAAGAACTATAATTAGAACTGAACAGAAATGTTAATTACCCACCAGTGAGGTACAGAAAGGAAACGGAAATTTTACCCCTACCCATCAAATGGACTTGAAGGAGAAGAGCTTTAGACATTTATCCCATGTTTCCACATACATAGCCACAATATTACCAGACAAATATAGTGATAAGAACACTTCATTGAACATTCAAACCAGATTAGCAGTGGGGTATCAATAGCCTTTTGTCATAATATGGACCAATGAGCTGGATTCAAGTTAAATTAGTCTTGCTTTGGGTGGAAAATGAACTTAGCTTTTCAGTTTTAGATGAAAACTGAACTTGAATGAAAATGAAGTGGGACTAGCTCAGAATCAAAACTCATGTTACCAAATATTACATGTTACATTTATTATTTTAATTAATGTCTGTGGTTTGGGAAGGCCTCAGTCCACATACCAATGGAAAATGTTTCAGTTTTCCATTCCTGATACACATACCGTGTTTCCCCAAAAATAAGACCCTGTCTTATATTTTTTTGAACCCTGAAATAAGCGCTTGGCCTTATTGTCATGTACTCAAAAGGCTTATTATCAGGGGATGCCTTATTTTGGGAAAAACAGGGTACTAATTTATTTCCAAATTGTCTCCATGCCTTAAAAGGATCTCCAATCATCTGCATTAATTAAAATCTCACAAGTTTGCTCTGTGCAGCTTCATATAAATTAGTACTACTCTATCTCCTTTTGATTTTCCTTTTATTATAAGATGTATGTATGTATTTATTTACTCCATTCATTCATTCATTCATTAGATTTCTGTGCTATCCCTCTCTGGGTGGCTTATAAGTTTCGTATTTAGCAAGTAAACAAAAATATTAGATGGGAAGGTAAAACCTTACATTCATTTAATTACTAATAATTCCTTCTGCTATTGTGGAAATTTTAACATATAAAATTATATTGATCTTTAATGGTAGCTAAGCTATCTAGGAAATGTATATTGTTATTATCTCTTAAGTCATGGTAAAATATATCTAGAAATCGTTTCTAGATAATATCCTAGATAAACCGCCTTTCTTTGCTAGAGAATTATTTATATTTAATATATCTTTTCATTTTTTTATTCTAAAGGATTAATGAAGAATTCTAAACTTGCAGCTTTAAATTATAGCTTCACTTCTGTGTTCTTCTTTCTTATAAAAAGAAGGCAATTACCTAGATAGAAAATACAATCTTTCATTACTTTCTTTGCTCGGTGCATTCTTTTCATGAGAAAGAGTCATTTTCATGATGATTATAACTATTGCTATATTTAATGGTTCATGTTTAATCAAGCATTGGCAGAGCATGATCGAGTGGGATGAGTGGGATGGTGGAGTGCTGTAATTTATACCCTTATCCATATGTGTTGTATAGAACTGGGCAGCTGAGAAAATGCATTTTGGATTGTTTCATATATTAGCTATGAGGTTTAATCAAGGTTTATCGGTCCCTCAGATTCATCCCAGTACACACATCTAGTTGTTCTATGTCTATGATTATTTGAAACAAGGGACAATAAGTGTCATTCTGTTTGAAAACCTAACATGTTTTTCATTATTATTAATAATTTTTAGTGTAAATGAAAGTGATATAGATTTTAGTGTATGTCTGACAAATCAATATATACCTAATTCCTGAACTAAGATTTCTAACCCATAACTGATGGACAGTTAGTTGGAAAAAAATTTTTGAATTAATTCTTACCTAAATTCAGAGATGAACAGATATTCCAGGCCCCAAAGGAACTAACTTTGTCAATTATTTTTAATATGCCATACTGCAGTTTCCATAATTTGTGACATACAAACTATCCCCAGCCTAAATTGACTTCCTACCAGCAGAGAAAATAGAATTCAAGCTGCCTTAACCTTTGTCTCCAACCATCCATTCAATTATCCAACTATTTCAGTTTTACCCTCTTTCAGAAAACTTCTGACTCATTGCCTTGACTCTACTGAGTAGCTAAAATGCTCCAGCTAAAATGACTTTGAATTGAATATAAACAGGTTTCAAGGTTGCTTTTCCTTTGGACCTCTGAGTTACACTGAATGAAAAGACCTATTTGATTAGCTTGCAAATTCCATATACGCACCCCTTGGGAATTGTGAAATCATTATCAATAGACAGTAATATATTTATATAAAATTGTCCTTCAAAGTGAATTAAGTTGTTTAACCTTGCAATCTATTCTAGGTAAAGGTAAGCACAAATAACCAATACATCACAGATTTCCATTCTACCATAGTATTAAATTTGCCCATAATAAATTGGATCCTACTCTGTTTCTGGTTTATTGTCCCAGATACAATATTAATTTTAGTTAGACACCAGTCAATGTAATATTCACAGTATGTAGTATATCATAATGTATATTCCATCAGTTTTGAGCAGTTGATTAGGCTGCAATCTCTCATAAATAAGTCTGAAACAGTTCCATTACTTCTGTCAGCCTTAAACAAAAAGAATACTTTAAGCTAATCAGGGCTTACCCTCTGTCCCTTCTGCTGATCAATAAAACAGTACCAATGATCTTGGAATCACACAAATCCCTTAATCTTTTCCCTTCCACATTCTTCAGAACAATGTATTCGTTTACATTTCATACATTACTTACAAAGGGGAAAAAAGTGTGAATGGTTATTATGAGAGAAGATCAATTATAAAAAAATGTAGCCAAACCACTGAAATCTGCCAAAAATTTTCTGGGTGCCAAACGATTTCTCTGTCTCATTAAAAAGTCCCTGTGATTTACGAAGGTGAAATAGTAACATGTTTTCAAGTTTATACCTGAATGCTGTGGAATAGCTGTGACTAAGACTGCATGTTACTGGGAAACTGGGTTATTGAGGAAGAGTAAGGAACAAGTTTAAAAGTATTATACATAAATAAGTTCCAAGAACAAAATGCTGAACCCAGATAACAGATGGCACTAATGGTTGGCTTTTGTTCAGAAACCAAGATGAAAATGGATCATTCGCAAGGTCTAACAAAATATTAGCATTAACCGTAGTTTCCAATAAAACAGAGCAGAGTCAGAAATAAACTGATACAGCTTTCATGAATAAAAAAAAGCTAGAGATTTGTCAGATCCAGGGCTGATACAACATGGTGCAAAAACAATGCAGTGTAAGGTACCTGGAGATAGTAAAGTAAGGTTAAACAGCAAGCTTCATGAAGGAGTACAATCTAAAGTTAAAGTCTCTTCCAACTCTGCCACAAATTTTGGTAAAAATTCCTCAAGAACAATTATACTTGATCACTGTTATACATGTCACTGTTCCTTAAACTGGCTTTGAGAGTAAATAGCAATAGCACTTAGACTTATATACCACTTCACAGTGCTTTACAGCCCTCTCTAAGTGGTTTACAGAGTTAGCATATTGCCCCCAACAATCTCGGTCCTCATTTTACCGAACTTGGAAGGATGGAAGGCTGAGTCAACCTGACTAAGTCAAATAACTAAATGAACTAAGACAAATTGTAAGACAAACTTACAATCCTTTGTCTGATTTTATTTTTTTAGAGTAAATTGGTAAAGATTATAATTACAACAATAAAAACTAATACAAACTTCTAACAACTATATAAAATAATACAAAGATAGAAGAATAAAAAGAAAGAATAGAAGGTACATAAAAGAAGAACCAAAAATAGAAAAAGAAATAGAAAAGATTACAGTAAAGAAAAAGAAAAAAATTATCAAGAAGTGATATCCAATCTTCACAGGTATAAAAAAATTAGTAACTCATCATGTTCTCTTGAAATATAACGAATTATTTCTTCCCATATCCCATCTCTTATCTATAAACAAATCCATAAAACATTATCTTATCAGCATCCAAAAAAGTCAGTTACAGGTTACCAGAAATAGCACCATATCTATTTTAACCTTGATCAAAAAAACCTACCGGTAGATTATATTCCTTCTTTTTTCTTCCCACAACTTCATTTTTAGTCCATTCAAGTAATATTGTAAATCTTTATTTCTTTTATTTTTCTTTGTTCCTTCATGAGATTATTCAAAATTTTAAAATACCTCAGCCAATTTCTTTTATGTGTCATTTAACACCTTTTCCCATATTATAGTTGCTTCATTTTTCTCATCTGTAAATCCACATTTAATTCATGCTCAATCTTGTCAGGAGAAATATAGCACCTTTTAGACATAGACATAGAAATAGAAGAAGATATCTCTGTTGACACTATTAATTTCTGAGTCCATGTTTCAAAAAATCTTTCAATATGTCCAGTATTACAATATTTTGCTTTTTCCTGTACTTGTAAGTCAGATTTATATGTTTTTCTCCTTTAATTCTAATCTTTTGTTCCTTATTGTGTCTGCTTTTTAAAATCTTACCTTTTTTTTTAATCAAAGAATTTTCCCATGCAAAGGATTTTTTATAACTTTTTTTTTATTGAAATCTTATTTCAAATTTATTTGAACCCTTAGTCCATTTATAACTTCCTAAAATCAGTTTTAATCACCCTTTAGCTGTTTATTAAAAAGTAAGCTTTTAAATTTATAGTTAAAACTTTCTTTTGCTAAGGATTGAAGAGAAGAGAAATTGTCACATGGTACTGTTACTGTATACAAAGATTTCTAATAATTAAAAAGCCATTAACTAGCAATTTCTGAAAGTGATTAGAAAAAGAAGTATACAGATGTAATATCCTTTCAAAGGTCCAAACTATGATTTGATCAAGATAGCTATTCCTTCATCTCTCAGAGCAATAAACCTGTCAGAGATTAGTATCTTATATTATGTTCACAAGGAGCAGCCTTCAATACCACAGAGGTGGTATTCAGCAGGTTCTGACCAGTTCTGGAGAACTGGTAGTGGAAATTTTGAGTAGTTCGGAGAACTGGTAAATACCACCTCTGACTGGTCCCACCCCCATCTATTCTCTGCCTCCTGAGTCCCAGCTGATCGAGAGGAAATGGGGGATTTTGCAGTAACCTTTCCCTGAATTGGGGAGGGAATGGAGATTTTACAGTATCCTTCCCTGCCATGCCAAACAAGCCACGCCATGCAAACCAAGCCACTCCCACAGAACTGGTAGTAAAAAAATTTGAAACCCACCAATGGTCCAATCCTTTATTTGCTTAAAATTAATGGACAGAGTTTACCAAACTAAAGCTACAGCCTTCTAACCTACTAGATATATTCTGAGAGATTCTAGAGCTGTGATGGCAAACCTATGGCACGTGTGCCATGGGTGACATGCATAGCCATATTAGAGGGCATGCAAGCTCAGCTCCGGCATGCATGTGTGTCGGCCAGCTGACTTTTGGGCCTTCTGGGCCCACTAGAAGTAGGGAAACAGTCTGTTTCCTGCCTCCGGAGGGCCTCGGGGGTGGTGGGGAAGGCCCATTTTTCTCTCTCCCCAAGCTCCAGAGCCTTTCTAGGAACTTGGGGAAGACAAAAACAGCCTTCCCCAGCCCCACAGAGGCCCACCAAAGGCAGGAAATGACCCATTTGACAACTTGAGAGAAATGGGCCATTGCGTGCCAGGAGGAGTGGAGAGGGAGAGCGGGGGAAGGGTTGCACATGCATGTGGGTGTGGGGCCCATACCCAACCTCCCACCTCGTTCCTGGCATGCGATGGCAAAAAGCTTCGCCATCACTGTTCTAGAGTGTGGCTATCCTGAACTTCTTCCCCCTTCCTGCTTCCATCTCAAGACTGTGCAGTTTCTTAATCTGGGTCTTTCTGTGGGAAAAACACTGGGTTGCCAAAACTCATCCCTAACACTGCTTCTCCAGGTACACACTTCATCACATCAAGATTTGCCACTAAACCTAGACAAAGAAAGTATTTCTCAATCTCAATTATTGGTATTTATTTGAACAACATTTTTTCCAGCTCTAAGTGTAAAATTTAGTCTGCACATTCCATATTCCAAGGGAAGTTCTTTCATGTAAAATATCTCTGTCATTGATGTTTGTTTTTATTATATTTCTCTTATCCTAGTCAGTATTGTGGCATGTACAGTGAACGGCTTTCTCTTGGAATTTCAAACATACAGTATAATTTATGGTAACCCCATTTTAAGACTTTTTATCTCAATATGATTTCTTATCTTGTCTCCCCACCTTACATTTCTTCTACTTCATTCCTCTCTTGTAGCCCTGAAATTCAGCTTTTTCTTTGTTATCTCAGTACCATTGTCAAAATCTTCTTTTGTCCTTCTTTTGCAGTATTTTCATTTCTAATGAATTCTTTTAGACTTGGAAGCATGTATGTAATCCGTTTTTAAAAGATCCTTGTAGCAATTTAAAGTTACTTCCACAGTTAACTTTTATAACAATATATTTCTTGTATGAAAGTAGATTATGCTTTTGTATTGCATCAAGATCTCAAACTCAAATTGAATGTTGCCTGACTAATTCTTTAGTCTACAACCACAACACCAAAGTCTTTTCTTATGTTCAAGTATCCCTGAATCAAACATGAGGGCCATTGTCTCTTCATTTATTAAACAAAATAAAGCAAAACAAAACCCTTCTGAGTGTCAGAACAACTTGTGAAACCAAGTTGAGAAACAGAGCCATGCCATTCTTGCCAGGACCTGGCAATGTTTTTTTTTATTAACCTGAACACCAATATTTGATTATATTATCGAACTGATATGCAGTTTTTTCCAGAATAATATCTAGGATGATAGCAATAGCACTTAGACTTATCTAAAGCTTCACAGTGCTTTACAGTCCTCTCTAAGCGGTTTACAGAGATTGCCCCCAATAAAATGGCTCCTCATTTTACCGATCTCGGAAGGATGGAAGGCTGAGTCAATGAGTCATGAGTCTTGAGTCTTGAACTGCTGGCAATCAGCAGTCAGCAGAAGTAGCCTGCAGTACTGCATTCTAACCACTGTGCTACCACAGCTCTTAGATGACACAATCTAACTTGCTTATTTTAATGGTTTTCCCGCTCCTTACCCATTAGAGAAATCCTAACCTTGGGGCAGCCAGACCTGGCCCTTTTACTCCTCAGCCCATTCCTCTTTTTCTGCTTCAAATAGTGCTAGCTTGTCAGGCCACTTTCTCTAGGCAATACTTCTGCTGCCTCTCCCTGGGCAGCGACTACCACAAAGGGCACAAGAGGACCGGAGATCCTGGAAAGTGACACTGCTAAGTATGACAAGTCTCAAGATGCCAACTGTGTGACCTGCCTACAAAATTCTGTTGTTGCTTGGTGACTTGCTAAGTTGAGCTGAGGTGTTGTTCCCTTTCTCGGACCACTTCCTATAGTTTTGCTGTTAGCATCCTGAGAATTTACAAGTAATGTTTTCATCTCTAAAATATGCTTGGAGGACTGCGGGACTCCTGTTCTATTACACTACAAAACAAATTAAACTGCCTCATTTATTTCATTACTATAGGCAATTATAATGTCACTCTAACAACAACAAAATTAAAACAGCATTCAATCCAAATAATAAAAATAAAATTGAAGTAGAACAGAAAAATAAATAAGAACAAGCAGGGCAGGTGATGTTACTGAAAGGTCTTTGGGAAAAATATTCTAGCCTTGGTTCACATCCTAGAAATGCAGGACAAGAAGAAGCCCCTCTATATATGATCTAACAGGCTAAGCTGAATCTCATCAGACAAGGTGGTCCTATAGATATGATCCTATAGATACTCAGGTGCCAAGTCACAAAGAGCCTTTTAGATTAACACCAGCATTTTAAAAATAAAATGTTTATCTATTTTATTTATTTTTATAAGTAATCCAAAGGTGGTGAACATACATAATACTCCTTTTTCTATTTTTCCTATTGCAACAAACCTTGTCAGTTGGGTTGGCTGAGAATGACTGACCAAAAGTTGCCCAGCCAATTTTTCATGCCCGAGGCAGGACTTAGAATACACAATCTCCTGGTTTTTAACCTCGTCTAGTGCTTTAACCATAAATATTCTGCCAGCATCAGGAACCAGTTAAGACACGGGCGACCTCATTTGGGTCTTATTGAAATTTCTAGTTAGTCTCACCACATGGCAGTAGTCTATGAGGATGGTTGTAAGAGTATTAGGGACTTCTCACTGGGTTCTCCTGGACCAATGCAACAGGTGCATCAGTCAAAGCCAGGTAAAAGCTCCTCTAGTCATGGCCTCCATGATTCCACAGAAACCATGAGTTGAGAAGGACCTCCAAATCACAAAATTGCTCCTGGAAGGAATCTGCATCCATCTGCACTCTGCTTATCTTGAAGAAGTTAAGCAAGGTATTTACCCGGGTAAGTACTTGAATGGCAGAAATCATGGAGAACAGTAAGCCAACTTCTGTAACCTGAATGTCAACCAACTTTGAGAAGTGGGCTTTAGCTCAAAATGTATTAGGTGTTGCTCATCTTATCCTCATCTAGTCCAGTCTTAGTTGAATTCCTTTAAATCGGTTCAAGAAACTGAACCTAGAACGTTGCAAGGACGCAAAGGGAAATTCTCTGCCCCAATTTTCCCTTTTAGTCTACCTGACTCCCCGCTCCCAAGACAAGCGCAGGTGCGTTTCCTAAGTCAGCCCAAGACCTCTCGTCATGTATTCAGGGGCTGCACCTCTCCCAACGATGAGTTTTGGCGGCGAGCTAACTTCCCAGCTCTTCAGGATGGACCTTAAGGGCGCCCGAGTTTTTAAGACTCTTCTG
The DNA here is from genome assembly GCA_032468115.1 of Grayia smithii. Lineage (NCBI taxonomy): Eukaryota > Metazoa > Chordata > Lepidosauria > Squamata > Grayiidae > Grayia > Grayia smithii. The sequence goes on from JANHFM010006672.1 coordinate 269,564, forward strand.
CTCCTTGTTGCGGCTTGCTTGGAAAGACTCCCAACTTCGCTTTTGTAGGCGAGACCGAGCAGTTGTTCTTTTATCCCCGCTGCACGCCACAGCACCCCCTCCCACGCTGCCTCCCCTCCTCCCCCCCCGGGTTAATTCGCGCTAAGCCTCCCTCTTTGGAAGACTTTTGCCGATTGTTCATTGTCTTGTGACTCTTCGGCCCCCATGGATGAAGCCGAGAGCAAAAGTAGCGGCGGCGAGGGCGACAGGAGGGGCGTGTCCCTCCGCGGTCCCCTCCCGGGTGACAGCCAGGGCTTCGCCGCCTCCTCTTTTCCTCAGAGGCGCTGTGGCTGCCTTCCTTCACACTCCTTGCGCTCGCCGGGAGCGCCGAATCGGAGCGGGGAAGCGCGAAGTTGACCGCTATGGGGCGAGCGCCTTGGCTTCCCCTGTTGCTCCTCGCAGTTGCCCTGAGCCGGTGCACTTCTTTACTTGGGCAGCCCCGACGGTCCCAGCAGCGCCCGCAGCAGCAACAAGCAGCGCCGCAACAACGAGGTATAGTAAGATTTGGCGGCGCACGAATCGTTCAGTAAAAGAATAGTGTATCTCCGAGGGGCTTCTGGGAAAAAAAAAAACCAACAACAGCCCCAAACAAAACAACACACTTTTTGCTGCGCCTTCCTCTCCTCAACTTTGCTTCTTTCCTTCTGCTCTTCTTCCCCCTGTTGGGCTCTGGCTCTTTCTTTCCCGTGAAGATAAATGGTGGCATCTCCCTTCCCCCCCCCAAGAAGCATCAGAGTGCGGTCCAAAACAGGGACCAAGTTTTTTTTTCCTTTGGAGGAAGCTGGGCTTCCAACTTGCATCTATGGGAAGAATGGTGTCAGTTCTCTCTGGTTTGGTTTTTAGGGGAAATGTGATTTCTGAAAGAAATCTCCTCTTGGGCCTGTCGGAGAACAAAATACAATTTGCAAAGAAATGGGGATTTGGCATATAGAACGCCCTCCCTACATTAATTATTGCAAGCTGCTTTGAGATACCAGCCTAGATCCGTTAAGAAGGATTTTGAATTCTAATGCCTGCAATAATAATACTAATAATAATGGTATGAGAACTTAGTAATTATGGAAGATTTCTATAGAAGCAAGTTTAGACTTTGCCCAGTATATGTACGCTATGTATAAACATCTTCCCTAAGGGCTTGGATTTCAGTCAAATTCAGGCTAATTTGAGGATGGTAATTCCAAGATGTGACAGTCAATAAATGGGAAACAAAACAAATCTTCAACCGTTATTGCCTCTATAATAATATAATTGCATTGTATCATTTGACTTAATTGTGGATATGGCAATATAATCAATAGGAAAGGAGAAATTATTTAAGATGTGGAAAAAAACATTTCAAGAATGATATAAGATACGTGCACTGTACTAAAATGATTGTGGTAAGGCTTCTCGGGATGGGGAAACTTAATTAAAATAGCTTGAATAATAAAGACCTGTGAATTTTTTTTTGTAGTAATCTCAAAGTAATCAAAAACTTCCAGTATCTAGGGATTTTTCTGCCCATCTCACATTTTTGGTGAGAGGATTAAATGGTTGTGATGTATTATCCTTTTTCAAACCCTCAAGCAATTGGTTTTCTAATACTAACTTTAACCCATAGAAGATTATTTGATTATAGCTGAAGCTTTTTACAAATGTACTTGGGGATAAGTACAATTGAAATCAGTGGAAATTAATTGGAACTAAAGTTGCAAAGGATTTGAGCTGCATATATCTTAATATAATTTAAACTAATATAGAATCTGGGGAGAAGGTATCCTTCAGACATAGGGGCTCCATTTGGAAATTGAATCACTGGAAAACAGGAACAGTAAGTATTTTTAAATAGCACATTAAAAATCATTGGAACATATATTCAGTACTGCTGACATTTAAGCTTCAGACAAGAAGTAATTTTCAGCTATAGAAATACTTAGACGTTTTTGTCACCTCTCATAGTGCTGATGTTGTTATTTATAGATCATTGTACATGGCACTTTAAAGGAGGAGAGGTCCTGGCCCCAATGAGTTTACAGTCTCAATTTCAACTGTGTGTGTGTGTGTGTGTGTGTGTGTGTGTCTGTATGGGTGTGTGTGTGTGTATGTGTGTGTGGGCATAGGACAAACATCAAGATGGGGGAGGGGGGAAATGAAGAACTGGAAAGTAGAAGATTGTAAACCAACATAGGTTTATGGATTAATTTTAACTACATTTTAATTTATCTATATTGAGAACTATGTAAAGTAACAAGACTCATGGAAAAGGTAGAACTGTATGATTTGAAGAAAGAGAGCAAGAGGAATCATACGTGTGTCGTGTGTGCCTGTGTGTGTGTGTCAGTGGCCGTCATAACCCACCTGCCAAATCTGTAATATATAAAAAACTTGAGACTTGAGATACTATCTGAACACTGACATAGTATTAGCTATGTGTCATCTGTTCCTTCTCATTTTCTTACTCTGAAATGATTGCTGTTTCCCTATATATAATATGTTGCATGGTTATTTATTATTATTTAGTGTACGATGAGAACATGACAGAAGAGAAGTAAACATAGATACACAACCCATGTAATTCTAAATAAAACTTCTTTGGGGGTATGGGAGTGGCCTCCTAATTGGATGTACAATTCAGCTATGGTATATATTACTCGGTATAACATTTCAACATTTTGCATATAAATTGTATGAGTAGTAATGAAAATAAGTGATCATGGAAGATCTTTGTTATCGATCTAGTATTTATTTTTGTTTATTGTGTGTAATCTACTTTCTTCTCTCTGTCTCTTTAGGAGACAGAACTAATAACAGAAATCATTTATTCTACTTTCATACAATGACCCTTATATTATAGATTTGGCTGGGAAGCAGTACCCGTTCCAAGGTCCCTGATAAACTAGTACAGCTTTAGACCCATCTGACCCACTCATTGTCCCACTGTCAACCATGGAAAGAATGACAAAGCACTTCTGAGAAAAGTTGTCAAGAAAAGTTTCCTAGGCATTTGCCAGAAGTCAAGATTGACTTGAAGCCCCGCGCCCCAAAAAGAAAGAAAATTAAAAGAGATAATTGCAAGAAGGCCAATCTTTAAGGGACCTCCTGGAGGCAGAGTAGGACAGAGGGAGACACACCTTCTATCATTTAGTAAATCTAAATAATAAACGGATAGTATTTTCTATTGTTTCCTGGTAGCCTTGTATCTTTTTCCACTCCTTGAGTCTTGGTGTCCACAGTGCGTCCTGCTTCTGTTATAGGATGAACTTCTGTAAAGGTTCCATGAATAGATAGTTAAATACTGAAAGAAACAAAGGTCCTACCTCACCTTCTGGTTAACTAGTATTCTGAAACTTTTTAAAGATGTGCGAAAGAAGCTTTTCTGAGATCCTGCTCTCATAAAGTCTCAACATTTCTTCTAATTGTTCATTATTCTCTTACTCTTAGAACAAATAAAGATAATAGTGAGTTTCTTATATAGCGATTTTGAAAGCATCTGTGAATTTTATTCTTCTCATACCATAAGAATACATGCCATCCCAGTTGTAAATTATGTCCTTCTAAATATAACAGTCTCTTATGCCTGAGAATTATCCATTGTTTTAACGGTGTTATCACACATGCTTGGTAATATGAAAGCCAGTCTGATAATCCAAATCCTCCATTCTCCATATGGGAAACAACAACAACAACAACCCTAAAATTTATTCAAAAATCCCAGAATGGCTTTCAACGATGGAAGCCTTTACATACCCAAATCTGGTGAAGTTCGAAAAAATTGTGACATATAAAAATATTTTGGACACTAAATGGAAATTAAAATCTAAGCAAAAGGTTGAAGACCATATTATCATGCTGGCCTCAATTGCAAATATAATCTAGATATGATAAAGACATTAAAAAGTATGGCTTTTATAAAGTACAAACAATCTTTGATCAGATATTGTTGAACTCTGATGAAAAATTAATTAAGAAAATATATAATTTTTTACTAAACTAGAAAATAGAGGACGAACAAAGTAAAAGACACAATGACACAGTGGGTAAAAAACTTTGGTTATAATATAGAACTAGAGAAATGGCAAAATGTATGGGAAAGGAACTATAAATTGACAATGATAACTTCTTATACACAAAACTGTTTCCTAATATGATTCAATTGCTTACTTGTTCCCTATGACTATCATTAAGTGTTGTACCTTATGATTCATGACAAATGTATCTTTTCTTTTATGTACACCGAG
>JANHFM010006673.1:30164-40204 GCA_032468115.1 Grayia smithii
GTTCTCTGAACTGCTCAAAATTTCCGCTACCGGTTCTCCAGAACCTGTCAGAACCTGCTGGATTTCACCCCTGGGATAAAGCATCTGATGAAATAGTTGAGCAAAACATGTCACAAATAATTGTGTTTGTCTTCAGAATACCATGGGACCTGTTTATGTGGTTGCTTTGCTGTGAAACTACAACTTCTTTCTGTAAGGATGTATTTTAAAAATGGCAGTGTAGAAAATAAAAATACTAATTATTTTCTAGCCGCTACATGGTTTTGTATCATGCTTTCATGGAACACAAACCATATCCTTTGTCGTACTTTTATAGAATGAATGAAAAATGAAAGAACTCTCAGTTGGATCAACTCATATATTAAACAAAAATCCTCATATAACATTTGGTTCAATAAATTCTTCTGGTCAGAGAGGTAGACTCTGTGACCCTCCAAAGGCTGCTGAAGAAAATACCCAGCATCTTCTAGCAGCAGCCGTGCTGGCTAGTTGGAATGGAATGCTTAATCCATCAGTATCAGAAGGTTACAGGTTTTGCAACCACCTTCTAAATCGGGGTGGGCAACTGTAGCCCTTTTACAACCTGTGGACTTCAACTCCCAGAATTCCTGAGCCAGCCACGCTGAAGCCAGCCAGCCAGACTGAAGATCAAGAAGTGCTGAAAGGAAAGATTCATGCTCTAACATCTTCTGGTTATATTATTGCAATCTTCTTTACTTAAGGCTGCTCTTAAGGATGACCCAGAAGATGGTTGTCCATAGACTTCTGAGGCAGGGGTGGGTTCTACTTATCTTTGCTACCGGTTTGCAATGGGAGCACGAACGCTCTTCTGCACGTGTGCAGATCATCCATGATGACGTCCAGGCAGGTGGGCGGAGCATCCTGTCACTTTTACTACCAGTTCGCTTTTACTACCAGTTCGCAAGAACCGGACCGAACACAAATACAATCATTTGCGTGCTGGCCACCACTGTTCTGGGGGCCAATTCAAACTGCTATTATTGCCTATAAATCCTTCCAGATCTTTGTTTCTATTATGTCTGTCTACTCCAAGTGGAAATTGCACACCCAATTTATTCTAGCCAAGAAGAAATCTTATGGGTACCATATAAGCAGCAAGTTCCTCACACTCAAACAGCTTGCCATGTAAAGTCAGGATGTCCTCCTCACTGCTAAAGTTGTTAAAACAATACTCTTCTGTAAGGGTTTTAAGAAGTAGAATTCTACTTAAGCAGATAACAGAAATGATTTTAATACTTTCTTTTACTGATTACTGTTTTTGTGTTCTTCAAATGAAAGCCACCCAAACTTGTGAATGGCCAGTATGCAAATGATTGTATGAATGTATACACATAGGTATGTATGAATAAATGGATTTCAAACTATCTTTTCACTGAATTTGCTCTTTTTCTCACTGAATGTTTCTTAGATGGCATAGTCCATTATGCACTAATCATGCCAACTTTCCTTTGCCAAGTCACATTTTATTTTCCTTTTGATTTGGAAGCTTTTAGAGTTGACAATTGAATGATTAAACAGAGATGATCTAGAGCTTAGCCAATTCATCTCTCTCTCTCTTTTTGGCACCGTTCTAAATAGCCATTGAAGAATGAGCAGAATCTGTCAATGGCACAGGAACTCAAATAATTTTAACTCTCCTCTATAAAAAGAAAAAAAGAAAAGAAAAGGACTTTTCCCACTAATGTTAGACAATGGTCCTTGATTGCTATGTGGGAACATAATGTGTCTAGGGGTGAAAGAAACTCATATGAAACAATTGTCTCTCCTGATTGTTGGTGAACAGTAAATCACAGGAATGGAACTATAAATGACACAATGGTTGGCAGTAGTTTCTACTTGCAAACGCTTAACTAGTCCATTGATAAATTAGAGGCTATTTTTTGCCCCGTTATGATGTGTGTAGATTGGTGTGTAGATCCAAGATTGGATGTCCCCTTCAAGTTAAAATAATGTTACTAGGACAAAATATTTCTTTGGGATTCACCACTTAGATGATAACATTTCTTACTTGATGCTAAAACTAATAAATCCTGCTTTTTTGTTTTTGGTATCATGCACAAGACTATTCAGTTGCTTTACTTTACTTGCATTCCTGCCTTCTGAACAGCTTTGATTGCTCCTGATTTATTGTACTACTTATTTATCACTTTCTACATACCCATTTCACCTAAGTGACTTCACAAAATAATATGAAAAAAGCTTCTACAATTATTCTTTTCAATTCTGTGCTACATCCTCTGTTTTTAGGAATAAAATGGTTCCTTGCCTTGCTTCTGAAAGCAATGAGTCATTGCTGCTTTCTTAGTCCATGATACCAGAAGTTTTAAGTTTGGGCCAAGGCTATAGATCAACAATGAAACAAAGGATACAAGTTCAGTCCTCAACATTTCTTGCCAAAAATTCCAGAGAGCTAATTATGGATAATTGTAAATTAGAGTGATTAGATAATTGATTCTGCATAAGGAAGCTTTCACATCTCTTGCCTCTAATTTTTCATAGCAGTAACCAGAATAACATTCTTTACAAACTCTGTGCAAGTCACTAAAATAAAGAGATAATGAAATTGCTTCTATGGACAGAATCTACTGAATATACAGTAGTCTCAGTTCTGCTTCCTTCTCCACTCATTTTCAATTGCCAGTAGAGGAGAATGTTTATACCTAGTCAACCAGGTTGGATATTGATAGTTACAAAGTTCAACACCTCCATCCTTCACTGACTAATGCAGGACTAGGATGTTTTCTCCCAAATGATACAATTTCATTCTCTGCAAAGTAGTGTCAAGTTCTTTCATTTTCTCATTGTTACCCCTACAATGCGCTGTTCTGCATTTTCACATTTGGGGTGTCATCTCTCAGAAACAAGTCACACACTACAAAACAGACATGTTGAAGATTCAAATACATAATTCAACAAACTTTCACTCTAATTACTTCTTTAAAGTTTATTCAAAAATTACTCTTACCTGTATCCAGGCTGCAGAAATCTATACAGTCTCTAGATGATAGTAAAGAGAGTTTGCTATCATCTAGAAACTGTATGGATTTTTGTAGTTCATGTTTAATATGTCTATGCTCTTTCATTCCAACTCACATTATTTTTAATTGCACTAGTAAATGCATTCATTAAATAAATTTAAAATGCAATGTGGTGGTTCTTCCTCTCAAACCTGGCTCTTTGAGTGGTTAAAGATATAAGATAGTAGAATGGTTGCTCTCCCTGTGCCAATAGTAACAGTTACAGCTAATACTTTGGCACAGAAGAAGGCAAAGAAGTTTTCTATTGGGGAAGATGATATAATGGGGATGATGGGAGGATTCTCACAGAAGAAGGAGGTATCATTATCAATCTGTGAATTCTCTTCTCCATGGGTGTCAAACTCATGGCTGCGCATTGCCATCATGTGACATTTTATGATGTTTTTCCCCTTCACAGAACTGGGGTGTACGTGACACATCCGGCCCATGGGCCACCAGTTTGACAGCCCTGCTCTTTTCTGTCAGCTAAAAAATGTGTAGTAGTCTTGCCGAAGCTATACAGAAGGCCTCACTTTTTAACTAACACGGGATTAGTTAACGCATGGGATCCCTTCGAGCAAGCAAAAGATGCTGCCCACTTTGTTATCTAGAGCTATTGCTATGGCAGGATTAGGTTCAATATTAATATCTCAGCAAGTATTAAGACCCACAGTTGCTTTGGATTTCAATTTCAAGAAGGTATATCTGTGTTGTTGCATATTCTATAGGCATTTTATGGGCTGAGTCTGAATACACAACAGTATTCCCCAATCAGGTATCATTAGAGTGGAATCTTGTCAAATGTTTTATTTTTTTAAAAAAGCCACTCTTCGTCCAGTCATGTTTTGTCTAAACTTTGCTTCACTTCTTTTAAGAACAAGACTTTTTCCCATGACTATGTACTTTTTGCATTTGTCCTGAATGACTCAGACGGGTTGTGGACTGCAACAGTCCAATGGGTACTGTTTGTGTCACTTTCTGTTCCTCAAATGCCAGCTTTCCAAGTGTCTTTGCCAGGCCCACCCAAGCCTGCTCCACCTGGGCATATTATTTCAGTTCTGATAGACTTGGCAGTATTTTCCCTCTATGCTTGCCTCTCTCCGCCAACATCACCCTGGCTGGCTTATAGTGCCATCTGGTTCTCAAATACCAATCTGCCAAACTTGTTGCCTGCCAAGCTTGTCCCACCTGGTAGTCTGCTTCTCTCTATCCCATACTTCCATATGATTAGAAGTCTGGTACTATCTGGATTTCTACAATTGTCTTATTTAGGGGGATAAGCCCTCTCAGAAAATTAACATGCATGGCCTTTTATTTGTGTGGCACACATGTATATCCTATGACACAGAATATTCTATGCATGCTTTTTATTTACGTGTCAAACACATAAGCTCATCATGAGGTTAACTTTGAAGGACATTGTCTTGTAAGTCTCAAAGATAGTAAATTTACACTCACAAGTCTCAAAGTGCAAATGTACTTCTCTTTGAAAGTTACAAGTCTATGTCCTTCAAAGTGATTCTCATGAGGAGCTCTGTTTGACACACACAAGCCAAAGGCATGCACAGTGGGGCAGTTAAGAAAGGAAATCATCAGAGAATAAAAGTAAATTTACTATCTTTAAACTCTTGACTTTGGAAATTTTTGGAAAATTCATTTCTCCCAGGAACCATATACTGTATCCTTACTTATACACATAATCCTTGGAGTACATCTAGGATTGGTCTGATATATGTTTAAATTTCAAATCCACAAACATTTAATGGACAGGCAGACCTGGCTAAAAATAAGGCTTTTCCCAGTGTAGATTGGGGTTAGGGCTGTGAATGGGCATGTTATTTCCAATCCAGGCAATTGCTGAGCATTTGCTGATGCTAATTGCTAATTGTCTTATTTATCAGTACACAGAGTTTTTATTGTCCCTCCAAATGAGCATTGCTAAGTGACATTGCAAAAGAGATGAAAGTAAGGTTAATGTTGCTTCAGGTTTCATTCAGTTTTTGACCTGTCTGTTTTTTTATTGTAGCCGGCCACAAATGTTACTTTGCTTTTGCTGATGCTAATTGTTTGTTACATTTCTATGCTGGTTTCATCAAGGCAAATGGGACTTCAGTTCAGCTCTCAGCACTCTGAGGTTCAAGGATCGTTGGCCAATTCACAACACACCTAAGGGCAGATCTTATTTTAAAATCTGCATGAAAGAGGCAGGCTGAAATCTGCATGTTACAGTGAGCCAAGTTTATTCCGCTAGGTGCTGCTACAAACACATATTGAATGTAGCAAGTTATGAATGCCACCTGTTTTGTGCCTGCCTCTTTCTCTGTGCCATCCATATCTGTGTGGCATTGTATTTTACCTTTGGCATTGTACCTTACATTATCAACCTGCTTCTGCTTCTTGTACTAGATAACTAACATTGTGTATAACCAACAATCCAACTCTGAGTCATCATAGGGATCAGGGAGCCTTTCTTTGGAAGAAACAAGCTTGCCAAGCAACTATGGCAACCCTCAGAGACATCTTGCCAAGCATTTATGGCAGCTCTCAAAGACAATAAACTATATAAAAATCTCATTCTTCCAAGTCATATCCAGAAGAAGTTACATTTTGCCATCATGCCCTAGTCAACCTGCATCTTCTTCCCATCTGGTAATCTGAAATTCAGAGGCAGCAGAACAGAATACCACTCCAGGACAAATGAAAATATAAAAGGTTAGTTTTAATCATAATTTTGAAAAATTAAGTTCTTAAGATGAACCATGGCACTGTTTTGGTTCACCCATCTTCTCTATAAATGCTTTGCAACATGATATACAATTGTAAGTTGTTGTGGTAGTCTTTCTTCCTTCCTCTCTTTCTGAAAAAGGTAGAAGAAAATATTTTAAAATGCTATTTCAATGAAATAATTGAAGTTATTTGAATGAAATTTGGCAGGATTAATGCCCTCTAAAAATATTATGCATAATGTTTTGATTCCATTTTGTCAAAGAAGCAAAACAAACTCAAAGCAGTTTTAGACATTTTGAAGTTTCACCACTGTAATCTATAATTCTATGGTCCCAGTAAGGGGACTTCCTGAGGGTCTGGCTGAAAAACTAGGTCTTCACAGCTTTTCTAAACAATAGCATAGTGGGGAAGGAGGGGGGGCAACCAGATCTTTGGAGGTACCTCATTCCAGAGAGATATTGCTATTACAGCCAAGTTTTTGAGATACTGAGGAATACCAGAATTTAATTGAAAGAACCCAGGGCGCAATGATCCCAGGATCAAATCAGCTAGGCAGATGTTATAAGAGACAGAAGCTCCTTTGGGTAACCAGTTCTTATGCCTTTTAGGGATTTACAGGTAACAACCAGCACTTTCAATCATTCCTGGAAGCAAACTGGCAATCGGTGCAATTTGTGAAGCAGACATGCATATTACTATGCAAGCTCTACATTCTAGAATAGTTGGTGTGTTTCCATATGGTTTTCAAGATCAGCTCAATGTATAGAATGTTGCAGTAGTTGAGCTGTGAGGTAACTAGGGCATGAATGATTGTCTGAAGGGCCCTTGATCTAGGAAAGGGCACAAGTGGCACAACAAATGGTATTATACTTTCCTGGCAACAGCTGACACCTGCTTTTCAAATAGGAGCTGTGAGCCCAGGAAAAACTTGAGATTACATACCTTCATTGAAGGGGAAAGTGCTACTCCACTCAGGATCAAAGATGAAATAGCTTCAGATCTGGATGGTCCAAACTGTCACAGCCATTTGCTACAACTGAGTTGAAGTTGGTTCCTCCCCATCCAAATTTGCATAGACTCCAAACACTGGGGCAGAACCAGCCTCACTTGGGTCTTAAAACATCATTGTGCATAATCTTGGGTATCATCAGCATACTGATGATACTCAACATGAAACCAGCAGATGACCTCACTTAACAGTTTCATGTAGATGATCGAAAGAGGGAGAAAGAGTAGACCCTATGGCAACACCATATAACAGTGCCCCAGTCCTCAAGCTGTGAAGCTGGCTTAGAAAGCTACTGTAGTTGCTAGTATTAAAAGTCCCTGAGAGATCAAGGAGCACGAGGATAGATGCACTACCACTATTCCAGCTTCACTAGAGTTCACTGACATGTGATCAAGGCTGTCTCAGTACTAAATTCAGTCTGAACCCTAACTGAAATGGGTCTAGATAATCCATTCAACAACCTTCACCAAAAGGGGGAATTTGGAGACTGGTCAGTAATTGTCAAAAAAACACTGGATGTAAGGATAGCTTTTTGAAGAGGGACTGAATCGCAATCTCTTTTAAGGCAGGAGATAGCACCCCATTCTTCAGACAGACTGACACAATAACCTAGATTCAAATGCTGGTCATCTCCCTGACTACTTTCATAATCCATGTCAGTCTTCCCAAGTAGACAAGACAGAAAATAAAAGAGGAGGAACTAATTCTATTTCATTGTAAGAATCTGATAATTCTGAAAGTACAAAATTCTTGCAGTCTTTTTTACAGCCTGACAAGTTAGGTGGATCTTTTCTAAATGTATTTCTATGTCTGTTATACATCTTTGGAATCCCCTATTTTTATCTGCATCTAATCTCCTTGTTTTAACCAATTCATAGAGATTTTGTTAAAGGAAGTCATGGAGAACAATGGCTATTAGTTTAGATGACAGTGGAATTGTTTTTGAAGTCAACTAGTAGGCTTCTTTGTTCACCACTGTCAATATAGACTGCTGTACCACATGGTCCAGGGATCTGATTCAGCAGATATTGCATATGTTCTTATGTTCCAATGCAAATTGTTGTGGGTGATTGCAGTAATTAAATATTAGCACATATGGATTGATTATGCATATAATTCTATATCAAGTTATGAAAAAAAATGTCAGATTTATGCAGACTGTAGTTTCCCAATAAGCTACATAATTTAGCAAACACAGCAAGAAAAAGTAACACTTATGTAACAGGAATATATGATCTCTGTTTGTGCTTCCAAAATGAGTGTTATATCCCATGAAAATTGGCTGGCTTTCCGTTATTCTTAAACAAGGAAGACAGCGTGAACTGGGTCATTGGAAGTGCTAATCACACCTATACGATTTTCCCAAGATTTCTGAGCTTCCTGGGAATAGAAACTAACAGGAAAACAATAGGTACATTCTTAAAGCATATATTCAGGCAGCACAAGGGTGGCCACAGAATTAATGGTTGCTATAGATTGAGTAATTTTGTGGCTTAATGCCAGATTGTATGAAATATAATTTTAAAGTGGTTCAGTTTCAAAAGTTAGCATTAGAATTTTAAGAATGCAATTTGCATTCTACTAAACCTAGAACATCTGGGTTTTTTTTTAATTTGTTGACATGTTTTCCTCCTAAATTTGGCCTGATTTAAATGTTCAGTTTGATAAATTCCTAATTAAGATAATGAGAGCAAGTTGTGATTGTGCTTCTGTGATGAGTCTATTTCTTTTGGAAAACTCACCCTGCTCCCATAAGTAGCAAGTATCACAGAAAAGCATGGGGGTGGGAGAGAGAAGGGTAAACATTGATAATGGGAAAAACTATGAATTAAATACTTGAACTACTGTTACATTATGCATTTGACACTGCACAGAAGACCAAATTGGACAACATAAGATTCAAGATGGAGAAACAGGCAGGCATTGCATTCAGTCAAGGCAATCCTTTCTCCTCCTTATAGCATATAAAGTAGTATATCAGACAGAGGTGATGTTCTGTAAAGCATTGCAGTTTAATTGGAAAACAACCTTGATTATTTAGCATTTCAAAGGGGAGAGCCTCTAGAAGGATACTACTTGTGGGTGGAATGGGATAGAAGAAGAAAGCACCAATAACAAAGAACTTTTTCTATCATTCTCATGACAAATCTGATTTTATTTATCCATCTACTTATCAAATTTGTATACTACCCATGTCACTATCTGAATGACTGAATGCCATTAAAGCACATAGACAGAGTTAAAAACAGAACTGAAAACAAAATTACACTGCAGAATAAATAAAGCTCAAGACAAGGAGGTCAAGGAGAATCCTAGAGTCACGAGCTATGCCCATAGTTGCATACCACTCTTAGATCCCCATGCCAGTTGGCAGAGCCAGACACTCATGCAGAAATGGGGCAAGCCTCATCTCTGGGGGAAAAATGTTCCATATGATGGGGGCCAATGGTGAAATCCAATTTTTTTTACAACTGGTTCTGTGGGTGTGGCTTGGTGGGCATGGCTTAATGGACATGGCAGGGGAAGGATACTGCAAAATCCCCATTCCCACCCAACTCCAGGGGAAGTATACTACAAAATCCCCATTCCCTCCCCATCCTGAGGGAAGGATTTATTTATTTTATTTTATTATTCCAATTTATATGCCGCTCAACTCCCAAAGGACCCCGGGAGGCTATTATATAGGATATTGCAAAATCTCCATTCCCACCCACTCTGGGGCCATCCAGAAGTGGTATTCACCAGTTCTAGGAACTACTTAAAATTTCTGCTACGTTTCTCTGAAGTGCTCAAAATTTCCACTATCGGTTCTCCAGAACCTGTCAGAACCTGCTGGATTTCACCCCTGATGGGGGCAATGGCAAAGAAAGCTCTCTTCCTAGACCCCATAAGTTGAAATTCTTTAACCAACTGTGTTTGTAACATTTCCTGCCTGACTGGGTGACACTGGTTGATATAATTGGACAAAATAGTTCTTCACATAGTCTGGTCCCATGCCATGAAGGGCATTAAAGGTGACAATCAACACTTTGAATATGATATTGAAAAGAAGTGCACCCAATGCAGCATACACAACAGAGGTGTTACATGTCCAAACTTTGCAGCATTCCAAACTTCTCATGCAGACACATTCTATAGCAGCTGCAGCTCCCAGATACTCTTCAAGGTAGTCCTATGTAGACCCCATTGCAATAGAATAGAATAGAATAGAATAGAATAGAATAGAATAGAATAGAATAGAATAGAATAGAATAGAATTCTTTATT
>JANHFM010006678.1:9149-26973 GCA_032468115.1 Grayia smithii
TCAACCTTGGGCCTGGTGAGATTCGAACCAACAGTAATTGCTGGCATCTGGAACTAAACTGAAACATTTAGCCAGAGTATTAATTAGCTGCGCCACCAAGGTCCCTATTTGAAGGGTTAGTAAAATATTTGAAGGATTACTTGAAGGATTAGTAAAATATTTGGATTAGGCAGAGGTAACATTAGCTAATGGACTATTCCCTTCCGCAGGGCGAAGGTGAGGAGTGCAGGTCCCTCTGAGCTAGGGTTTCTGACACCTCACAAGGGCTTCCCAGAGCATTGTGTGACCTCTCTACCCTACATGTTTCAGTGCGTAAAACTATTGATCCTATGCATGTTTCTGTGAAAATAGTTTCAGTGAAGAAACTCATTTGCAGGTAAGAGCACAGATAGGATGATAGTCTAACTGTCTTGAGTGAACACAGCTATGCTGGCGGTGACAACTGAAGAAGGTCAGAGGCAGCAGAGGGCAGGACTCCCATAAATGGAGCTAAGTAGCTGTTATAGGCTCTAACGAAGGTCCCTTAAACTGGAATAAATAATCCTAAATAAGGAACTGTAATTATTATAATTCCTAAGCTGAGGAGCAGTAACTCAGCAGCAGTTAGAAGATTTAGGCCCTGTCATATTAGCTCAGTGCTTTTCAACTGGCTGGGAATTCTGGGAGTTGAAGTCTGCATATCTTAAAGTTGCCAAGGTTGAGAAACACTGTACCTCACTATCTTCTAGACAGCTGCCCTGACATTTCAGGAAGATACTTAAGTCCTTGAACAAGGCATATGGCTCCTGTGCTTCCAGAGATGTAATTTGTCCAGAGTAGCTTAGCTAGAAGGCTAAGCAAAGGCAGAAGTTGGACCATATGGCACAAAGTGTAAATATAAATGGGCTGTTTGTTTCCATTGGAAACAGCAGCTGGTATGCTACAAGCTGATCTCCTTATCTTTTGTCCGGAAGAGAGGAAACACTGACAAGGAAGAGGTGCTTTTAGTAATGATGAAAATAAGGACAAGAAGTTAAGGAAAGTTTATAACGGGTGAAATCTACTTACTTTCCCTACCGGTTCGGAAATGCGTGCGCCACATCACATCTGATTTTAGACCCTCTGTGCATGCCCAGAGAGTCAAAGCCAGTAATGACGTCTGGGCGGGTAGGCGGACTCTCGCACCGCCGCTGCTATTGGTTCACCTGAACTAGAGCGAACCAGTAGCATTTCACCCCTGGTTTATAACCTTTCATTGTTCCAGATAAAGGCCAGCTCACAAATAAACTCAAACACTTTCAGAGGATCAGGATGGTGGGATAAATATCCTTCAAAAATGTTCATCTATCATGGGAGAACATCTCTTGAGGGAGCACAATATGAAGGAAGACTTGCTGAACATTTCCCATCAAGCAGACAACTATATTTCTGGAGTTCCCTTTCCACCATTGCTAGATATGCATGGACTAGAAAAAGATGAAAATATAGGAATTTATTTTGTCAAGACCATAGAGGTGGGAATAGAAAGGGAGATCATGGGTGATTTTCCTTGAGCTAAACCTTTCTAAAAGACTTAGTAAAGTACCCTCTATTTGGAAACATTTTAAAACACCCTTTTCCAATTTGATGCTGTCCAGATTTGTTTAATTTGAATTACAGTTCACAGGTAGTAGGGAATTGGTGCCTTTGGCACCTCAGGACAACACCAGAGATGCAAATTACATCTCTGGAAGCACAGGAGAAGTTCATCCTACACTATCCTTGTAAGCTTGCTATAACACTAAAGAGGGTGAAAAGCAGAAAGGGGTACACACTTTAAAGATGATTTCCCAAGTATTGCTTTGGATTTCATGCATGCACAACACTATTCTGCTATTCATCACAACAGTCCAACTTTTTCACTCTTCTGCAAGCCTGAACAAAACAACCTTAATGCAATGAGTTGGCATTAAGAAGTTGGCTTCTTAAAGATGTGGCATCTTTTCTTTCAGGCTTGCACAGAACCCTGAAAAAAGTTGGGGCACTTTGATTAGTAGCAGAGAGGAACTGTGTGTATAGGAGATCCAAAGCATTTTTCAAAAAAATTGTAAGCCTTGTTAAATCTGTGGCAGTCTTTCTCTTCCTTGGCAAATTGGGGGCTTCAATTCCCAGATTTCCCAGCCAATGTAAGAAGTCTACACATCTTAAAGTTGTTGCAGTTGAGAAATACTGTTCTATAGTGGCAAAAAAATCGGAGTTTTGTGAAAATGTACGTTTTTAAACAATATTTATTAATCAGAAAAAGTGCTACCAGTTTCCTGATTTTCTGTTAAGTTCTCCACATTGAGTTACTGCCAGCATTGATAGGATAAGACGGTTGTAGTAGAGCAGACAATGAATGACTCCCAGTCACAATGGCTAAAGTAAGATGAAGATGAGATATTGCCATTTGTTTGTTCTTCTCTTTGTTGACTGTTAGTTCTGTTTGCTAAATTAGATCACTGTTGACAGAAGAGAGAGAGAGAGAGAGAGAGACTTCTTTAATAAGGAAGCATGAGGGGAAAAAACATGAATGTCAATATAACCCCAACCGGCCATATTAATGGGCTTTTGCACCTCATCTTGTAGGTGATGCTGCTTGGAGATTCAGGTGTGGGGAAGACCTGCTTCCTTGTCCAGTTCAAAGATGGAGCCTTCCTCTCTGGGACCTTCATAGCTACTGTCGGGATAGACTTCCGGGTGAGGCCATTATTAATGCTGGAGATAGTTTGCCACAGCAGAGAGGTGTGTTGGGCATCCTGCAGTAGACCTTTGAGATAAGCACAATGCAGGTTGAAGAACATTACATGGATGTAAACATTTCTCATGCCTGGTTTTGGTTCAGTAGCTGGATCAGGAGTCCAGCACGTGGAGGCCCAGGGGCCTCATCCTATTCCTCTCTGCTGTGGTTGTAGTAAAAACAAACAAACTGAAACCCAATTGGTCTTTCGCGCAATCTATCAATGGAACAGCTTGCCTCTCAGAGTTGTGGGTGTTACATCGCTGGAGGTTTCAAGAAATGATTGGACAACCATTTGTCTGGGATGGTGTAAGGCAGGGGTCCCCAACCCCCAGGCTGTGGCCCATTTTGAACCAGGCCATGGAAGCCACGGAGTAGCATGTGCATCCACGCGTAGCCCTACTTTAAATAGCCTTTTCAATATCTTTATTGAAAGATATCCTCTCATAGCCAATAAAGTTATGGAGGGCTAATAAAAATTGCATTCACTGTTTTTTTATGGTGCTCATCTGTTCAACTTACGAGCATGTAAGCTATTTTTCAGATGTTCCTCCCATTATTTAGTTAATTAATAGAGCATGCCTGTTGCAAGATAGTTCTAGCCAATTGTTGCTGTTGGGTTTTTAAAAATCCAAAATTGTACTCTTTTCATGCTTTCTTACACCAACTTTCCTTCACTTTTGAGAATCCATTCATATGTAAAGCTTTTATTAAAAATTGTTCCTATACTGTCTCAGCTCAGCTGTTCAAACCTTCAGAAGAACTCATTTCCAGGCCTTTTAAAAACTTGAGTAATTGAATAGGATTTATTAACAAGCCCTGGTGTACAATGTAAGGACCCTCTAGATCAGTGGTTCTCAACCTTCCTAATGCTGCAACCCTTTAATATAGTTCCTCATGTTGTGATGACCCCCAACCATAAAATTATTTTCGTTGCTACTTCATAACTGTAATTTTGCTACTATTACGAATCATCATGTAAATATCTGATATCAATGTTCTCTGCTGTGGTAGATGATAAGAAAAGCCCATTCTTGGGATTTTCGCGCTCGGCCCAGGCTTCTTTACTGCCCTTTCCAGAGGCAAATCCATCCGGTTTCAAAAAGGTTAGCCATCACTGCTATAGGGTCTTCCTAATGGCTACCCATTCTAAATATTAACCAAGCTTGGCTTAGATTCTTCATATCAGCCATGACTGGTGCTGCTATCTTGCTGGGCACTATGTTAGGATCCCCCTAATTCAGGGGAGTCAAATTGGCGGCTGTGAGCCAGATACATCATGTGCAGACCACGCCACTCCAGTTCCATGAAGGAAAAAAAGTTGTGATACATTCCCAGTTTGACACCTGTGCCTTGACTCATCAGCCCATTGCAATAACCTGCCATTCTCTCTCACACACAAAAACATATACACTAGTATAACCATGAGCGTCTTTTCTATTTAAGGACAAAGCTTCTTGCCCCATGCTTGCCATGTAATCCTAAATGCCAGGAGAGGAAGGCATTGCAGGGAGGATTGATGGATGGAAGATGAAGGCTTAGTATAGTTCTTTCCTGCCTTTTTTTTTTTTTGAATACCTGAATACCTGTTCCATTTTTTTCTCCATAGTTGCTCCAGAATATAAAGAATGTAATATACAGAACGTTTCGTGCTCCTAGGCATTTTGAAGCATTTCTTCTTGAATTTTGTTAAAGCAAAGTGGCTACACGCTCATGTGGAAAGAGACCTGTGAGAAGTTTTTGAAGCAGCCACATGAGACTTGCAAATGATGCATCTGCTTCAATGGCTCTGAAAAATTTGCAAAGCTTATAGGGTGGAAACAGTTAAAGAAGAGGAAATAACAGTGGATGGATGAATGATGAATGAAGATGATGGTGGTGGTGATGATGAGCATTTGTGTCCCAGTCCTTTTGGACCTCGAGACATATGATGTGGGAATATGCTTTCATTTTACTTTCCAAACAATAATCTTACCAGGTACAATGGGTTGAGAGAAAGTGATGTGGTCCAAAGTTCCTCAGAGGGTTCCATAATTGAGCATTTCTCCTGGTCTTCCTGGACCACATTTGTTATTTACTGTGTGTTGCACTTGTTCTAAATAACTTGTCTTGGCCTCTATATTGTAATTACTATCTGCTGGTATGGCCTGGGGCAACACAGTTCCTTGAATACAGTAGTGAGAACTAACAGAGGAAGGTGCATCTCCCTTGTCACCATTTTAATAGCTTAGGATTTTGATTGTGGATTTCGTAGAAAAAGACGTTGCCTATTCTATCCAACTGATTCTTTTGTCTCTCTGTGTTTAGAACAATAACCATGCTGATTTAGTGCAGCAAAACCACTTTTGGCCCTTTAAAGCCTTAAAAAGTGTAGTTGTATAAGCATTTACGCATCATATTCCACTGATCCATGAATACTTGTAGATCTAAGTTGCCACAAATGTAGCACCAAAAGTTGTGCTAATTTCTTGTGTGATGAATGATGAAAAAAATGAACAATGGGCACTTGATAATCTATAAAATATTATTTGCTATAAGTGCAGTCATCATTACTTCAGTCCAGAGTTGACAAAATATATATGTGGAAGAAATTAAAGGTATTTTCGTTGTACCAATAATTGCTGATAACCAGCTTAACAAGCATTGTCTTAGTTGATAGGGTTGCTTTGCATGCAATCCCAGTAAATATGATACTTTTGTTCCCCAAATTTCAGGCAAAGACAACTAAATATATAACATTTGTTCAGATATGCTGCTTACAGTCTTACCTAAAATCTCAGTGCACCAATTGTGCCAGCAATATGCATGAAGCTTAATGTCTGTGGAGATTCTCAGTCACCCAGGTCATGGTTGTCCCAAAGGTGCTTTTTTTTTTTTCTTTCCAAGAGGCAACTGGACTTTCTGGTTTTACTTTGAAGACATTTTGCTTCTCATCCAAGAGGCATCCAAACTCTGAGAGCTGAAGAAGCTTCTTGGATGAGAAGCGAAACGTCTTCAAAGAGAAACCAAAAAGTCCAGTTGCCTCTTGGAAAAAAAAAGCAAGCACCTTTGTGACATGCATGAAGCTTGTTACCTTCTAGCTATTAGTGATTGTTCCATGGCATTTTAAACTGGGAGTTATAGAAAGTCATGAGAAAGGAACTTAGCTGCTTGTTTTCTCATAGGTGATCTAAAAAACTCAAAGCTGAAACATAGAGTTCTTCTTGTTAATTTGCTGTTTATATAAATCCGGGGTCTTTTTGTTTCTTACAGAATAAAGTGGTAACAGTGGATGATGTAAAAGTGAAACTGCAGGTGGGTCTGATTGATACACCAAAGTTGCATTTTCTATGGACTATGAAGTCCTCGAAGTACCCTTGTTCCATTTTTTCTATTCTGAAAAAGGTCTCCTATATATTCAGTTACTGTGAGACAAACACATTTTTTTTCTCCATTCACAGCTTCAGCTATTACATTTCCACTTGGCATATGGAAGTAAAAGCCATAGATGTGGCTGACTTCCAAAGAAATCCTGCTTTCCAACAAAGCATTCTCTGTATCGGCTCCTTGCTAATCCCATGGCAAAATCAGCCCTGAATCCAAATTAAAATGGAAACAGGAAATCCGTGTCATCCAAGAGTCCTTGAAATTAGTTGGTAGCTGTTCGCTCAGCACCTTTTTTTGGGGTGGGAGGGGAAGGTTTGCTTATAAAGGTAAAGATTCCCCTCACACATACATGCTAGTTGTTCCCGACTTTAGGAAACTAGAATGACCATCTTATAGATGTACTCAAATTGTGTGAAAATTTCCCTATACAAGGTTGTGTTTTTACAGAAGTAATATATATGATTTTTTTTTTACCTCTTCTGCAGTCTCTTCCTCATCATTCAGTTGATGTTTATCTTTACTTTTATCAGATAACCAACCATGGGAGTTACTTAAGTATTTTTTAGTATTATAGGACTGCCCAATTCCAGAAGATTCTGGGACAATGTACATAATTAAAAACAATAGAAATCAAAATAAGAACAATGCACTGTATATTTTGGAACAAAACCAATGCAGGAATTCTGCAAAGATTTTGCAGAAATTCTGAAAGGCTGCTTCCTGCATCCCATCGGGATATAATTTAATAGGAACTGGACCATCCACATTTTGTTTCATCTGTCTGCCTGTATCTATCTGCCTGCCTGCCTGCCTGCCTGCCTGCCAGCCACCCATCTCACAGTTCAAGGCAGAATTATACAGAGCAGGCAGAAACTATTACAGATGGGTCACTCCTTATATAGCCATGATAGTGACCAGTGTCTTGTCTTTTTCCGTGAGACAGGGGCTGTTTGCAGATCTATAAGTTCTGAAACATTTTTTCTAAATTAAATTCAATGCATTGCATAACCCTGGTTATACTATAGATGAACCATTTTATATATTGGTACTGGTGGTGTCTGAGAATGTGAGAGTTATTTATGTGCAAATTTCTGAATCCCCCCCACCCCCAAATCCTGGTGGATTCATGAGATAGTTGTATTTAAGTCTTTTACATTTGCATTATCACTTCCATATGCTGAATTGAATTCTGTAATGCTATCACATAGTTCATTTGTATTCTCTTATTTGGAAAAACTATCTTGATTCTAATAGACATAATTCAGAGAATTATCCAAGAATATCATTTTGCACGTACTGTCTGTGAATTTTAGTTGCACGAATATTTGTTTCACATCTGGGCTTCTCTAATGGAATACAATGAAGTATGTTTCCTTGGGTTTCTGTCTTTGCCTTAATACAGATTTGGGACACAGCCGGTCAGGAAAGATTCCGGAGTGTAACACACGCATATTATCGTGATGCACAAGGTTGGTCCTCTAGAATGCTACCTTCCTTCATTTCAGATTGACTCAGAGTTGGGGTGATAAGTGAAGTAGCTCTTTCATTGCTCAGATCTAACACCAAATGATAATGCCACTGTTCAATATATTGTTCTATATTTTATATATAGAACAATCTATATTGTTTACTATATTAGCAGTGTGCAATATTTTGAGTTCAAAATGGCCTTTTGAAGTGTTCCAAGCTTAAAACAAAATGTGTGTGTGAAGTAAAACAAGAGCAAAAATAAACCTACTCTGAATATGTCAATGGAATGTTTTAAGGAGATTATTTTGTATCAAGCTCAAAACAAATGGGTTTTCTGTTTTGTCTCCAACTATATTTATGACATAGCTCATCTCTTTCCCTTCATCTTTGTATCTTCCTTGAAATGCATGAGAATTGAAATATGATGCATCTCATAGGCACTATGTTGAAATGGCTGGTATAGCTGTGACTTATGTATGGACAACATTAGATTTAAACCCCAAAGATTTCCATCAAACAGATTATGTTTAGCAAGGGTGGGAATGTGCCTGTGGATTGAGATTGCCAACAGATTTACATAATCGTTGGCAAGTACAGCATAGAGGGACTCATAGTTTGAATTGATCTGTGTGGTCACATGTATTCTTGATAGCTTGATAATTTTAGAAAATTACAAAATCATCAAATAACACATATTTCTCTTTCTTTTCCAGCTCTCCTCCTCCTTTATGATATCACCAACAAAGTCTCATTTGACAGTATTCGGGTGGGTATTTCATGCCTAGTGTTGGTTCAAGATGATCCCCCAGTCTTTGCTCACACAGGAGTCAAATACCAAGCTAAAGTTGTAATCTAATTAGTAAACATATCCTGGTTTGAGGTGTTCTTGTGTCTAAATGCACTGGGTTGTACAGGAATCAGCAAAGAGACAAAAAGGATCACCTGCCCTTGAAAAGCCAAGAATTTTGAAAGATGGGAGCAAAATATTTTCAATAACTCAGTGCTGATAGGAGGCGCAGTGGCTTGGTAGTTAAACACACTGGGCTAAACACACAGCTGAAAAGCTGACAGCCCAGGTTTGAGATCCGAACCTTATATGATGGAATGAGCTCCCATTACTTGCTCCAGCTCCTGCCAACCTAGCAGTTCAAAAGCATGCAAATGTGACTAGATAAATAGGTACCACTTTAGTGGGAAGGTAACAGTGTTCTGTGCGCCTTAGCATATAGTCATGCTGAGGCACAGATGTGGCAATGACCACAGAAATGTCTTCGGACAATACTGGCTCCCTTAGCTAAGAAAAGGAGAGGGGCACCTTCCCCTAGAGTCAGATACAACTGGACAGGGGAAACCTTTACCTTTTTGCAGTACTGATACAAACTTCATTTGGGTAAGAGTATGTGCTATATCTCTGTGCTTCATACTTCATAAAGAGAAAACATCCCTGACTCACAGAACTAGCAGATTACAATTTGTCAGAGGACAGATGAAAAAGAAAAGGGAAAATCAGGCTAAAAACAAAAAGAGAAATCCATATGTATTTCATGTTATTTGCCATTGGTTGTCAGGAACATGGGCACTTCCATATAGCTGTCACATTCCTGCTCCAAATCTTCAGAATAATTTTTGAGATAATTTGCAATTCTAATAGCCAGCATGCACAAAATGCTGAGCAGTCAAGAGCTGACTGCTAAAGAGATTACAAAAAAAGTGGGTGTCCAGATAAGACTCTGTTCCCAATCCTTGTCCTACTTTAGGCTGAGGGATATTTTGGAAAATGGGTCTAGTTACTGGGTAGGAGATCTGTGAAATGTCTGCCTCCTTGACCAGGTAGACAGCTGTAAGGGCAGCATGGAACACTAGTGCCTTAAGCTCTTATGGGAAGTCTGGGAAATGGGTGTAATTTTAAAGTTCAAATGGGAAACTGCCCCCAAGCCAGTGGTGGGATCCTCCCGGTTTAACAACTGGTTCGGTGATCACGCGCATGTGCAGTTTGAAGAAATCATCACTGAGGCGTGGCAATCTGCTCTGCTGCACAAATCAGCTGAGAAGATAAAGGTAGGAAAATAGTGTGGGTGGGTGGGCCCATCTGACCATCAGGGTAAACCGGTTCACTCCCAGCTGATCGTCGGAGCTACCGGTTTACCCAAACTGGTCCGAACCAGTAGAATACCACCCAAGCCCCAAGCCCCAGCACATCCGATGCAAAACTGGCTCAAGTACCCAAAACTGTGTGAGACTAAGAGGTCTTCATTGGACCTTCAAGGATACCCAACCTGATGATTATTTGAGCTACTTCTTATCAGAGAAAGAGGATCTGGCCTACCTGTTCCCTTCTTAAATGATGAGAACTCATGTCATTCAGTGGCTGGGTCAAGAAACTGCACTAAACCATGGATTGCTTAATTGTGCTACACTGAGCAAACCCACATATCTAATCAGGTTCAAATAACACAGTAAGACATATGCCAAGATTTATAAATCACAGTGGCCGAACTGATAACAATTGCTGTGTGCTAAAGGCAAACAAGCAGCAAGATGGCAGGACAGGATGAGTGAACTCCAAGTCTTGATGTTTGGTGTTTCTTCTCAGCTATGTTTCATCTCATCACAATCAACATTTCCTTGCAGGCTTGGCTCACAGAAATCCATGAATATGCCCAAAAGGATGTGGTTATCATGCTTCTGGGTAATAAGGTATGTAATTTTGATTGATAATACAAATTTATGCAGTAATGAAGACGCTTTCCAACTTTTTGCTCTTAATGGTCTCATTGTGAGAAATGTTTAGTTAATTATAGTGTGCTTCGCATATTTCTCTGTTGTGATCAGCTCATAACCCAAGATTGAGGAACCTGGATCTTCCTGATATTGGTGAACTAATTCAAGTCAGCATAGCTAACTTGTAATTCAGCAACATTTGGAAAGCCAGAAATTCCCCACCCCTTTTACAAAGGAATTTTTCATCCCATTTTCGCTTTATGGCTAATGAATGAAGATGCATCCTACTCTTGGGTATATTATGAGTTTTCTTGGGACTGCTATTTATTTCTCAGTTGCTTTGCATGCTATAGTCCAACTTTTCATTAGATCAGTTTTCAGTAGATCAGATGCAGTTGTCTAATTTTGTTGAGGATTATATATGTATAAATAAATATATCTCTATGCTTTTCATGGCACTGTAAGCCACCTAGAGTCACTTTGGATAGTGAGATGGGTGGTAGGTAAATTGAATAAACAAATAAGCAATAGTTCTGCAGCAGGACTGTGCAGTCTTTCAACAAGGTGATTTTGGATGCAGTTCTTGAAAGCTGTAAAGTAGTGGCTTGATAGCTTAGCTCACCTTTTGGGAGGCTTCACTGGTGACATTCTCCTTGGAAGAATTCCTGAAAAGCAGCTTGTGGAAATGATTTGCAGAGGCTTATTCCAAACCATTAATAGAAGATCATTGTGCATAATCTCTCTAGAAGACATGGGATTAAAAAAAAAGTTTTTAACCAATAGAGCCAAACAAGTATGAAATATAAGACTTTAGGGACATTTTTTTTTCTCAGACCAAACATATCCAGGATAATAATTATGCAGGATGACATTAGATTGTGTTCTGAACAAGATGGTTCCAAGAACAGTGGAACAGATATCAAAGCAGACTTGCTAACCCTTGAACTACTGGGAACATGGATGAGCACTTCAAGGAAGCAACAGTACTTGGACTTTTCCAGGATTCCCTAGAGTCCCCTTTTTGGATGGCCAACTGAGGGTCATCAAACTCCTACAAGCACCAGCTCAGCAAAGCATATTCCACTAAGACATCTTTGTTTCGTTCAGATGATGTGTCCGCCAACTCTCCAAGAGTCAGTTTGGCCTAGTGATTAAGACACCAGAATAGAATAGAATAGAATAGAATAGAATAGAATAGAATAGAATAGAATAGAATAGAATTCTTTATTGGCCAAGTGTGATTGGA
Source organism: Grayia smithii (assembly GCA_032468115.1). Classification (NCBI taxonomy): domain Eukaryota; kingdom Metazoa; phylum Chordata; class Lepidosauria; order Squamata; family Grayiidae; genus Grayia; species Grayia smithii. The sequence continues at coordinate 20,690 of JANHFM010006678.1, forward strand.
CAGACAAAGAATTTGTCTTGGGGCATACTCTCTCGGTGTACATAAAAGAAAAGTTTTCGATTTCCTGAAAGGGGAACAAGGGCAGAGTGCTGTTGAATAATAGATGTCAAAAAAACATTTCATAGGTTTTCATGAAAATTCAAAACAATAGAAAAGGTAAATCAGTCATTTTAGTGCTTTTATTTTGTGTTGGTTTGATTGTACCCTGCCTTATTATTTTTGAAAACAAGGTGGTAAACATATCCAATATCCTTTCCTCCTCCTCTTCCTCCCTTCCCCAGAACAACCCTGTGAGGTGGGTTGGGCTGAGAGAGTGACTGGCTCAAAGTCACCCAGCTACCCTTCATAGCCAAGCAGGATTAGAATTCATTCATACAACATTAAGGAATGTACCTTATGATTTGTGATGAATGTATCTTTTATGCCCATGACTGGGAAATAGAGCTTAGGTTTGGCTTATTTGAAAGAGGCTTAGCTGAATGTATTTATACACTCATACACACACAAACCACATTGGTTTTCTGAGTGTAACATTTTATTTTAACTCTGCTTTGCTTTAAATCATGAAGTCTCCCAAACAAATGGCTCCTTTCCCCCCCCCCTTTTTTTTTACTTTAAAAGAAGTGACAGCTCAAGTTAAGATATACGACATAAGCCTTAATTATCTCATTCCATGAGACCAAGGGTCATTTCACACAACTCCTGCATTGTGTCAGAGAGTCAATGCATATCACCTCATTTGCTCTGAAAAGACAATGTGCAACCGTTGGTGTTAAAATCATCATCCATGGTTTATGTAAGACAAAATATAAAAGAAAGTTTTAAAAAACTGCTAGCAAACCCCTCCCCAAACATTAGCTGCTCAGAGGCCAGATGTGATGAAGTGTTGGATCGCCAGATGCAAATCTCAGGTTTCACAGTCTGTAGGGCTTTTTTAAAAAAAAAATTAAAAAAAATTTGCCAAGAGACAAGGGGATGTTGTTGAGGAGGCATTTCTTATTCCTGGCATAAAGCAGAGACAAAGGGGACCCAGGACCATTCTGACGAAATCAACATGATGAGCATCACTGGTGGTCAACTAGGGTGCCCAACTCTTTAGGAAAAAGGAAAGGAAAAACAGCCCTAGAGTAGGTGAGGAAAGAATAAATTAGGGGAAAATGGAGTGCCGAGGGAAGGGGAGCACCCAGGCACTTTGCTGAGGAGTCATTTTTTGGATTTGGGCACTCCATAGAGTGTGATAGTGGTGAATATCTGTAGCTCGGGTATAGGATGAGGGTGGAGGTTCATTCTCCGAGCTTGTGTGTTGATTTCTGAAGGCCAGGTAACATCTTCAGAGGAATGTAGGTGATGTCAGTGTTGGTGTTCTTCTGCTTATAAGTGCTTCTGACCCATCACAAGACCATCACAAGACTCTCACTTGACATGACTCCAACCTGACCCATCACAAAACCCTCTCCTAACAGGACCTTCATCTGACATGATCACAAGACCTACTGACCCCAGAAGCCCTTATAAACAGAAGAACACCGACACTGACATCCCTAAATTCTGCTGAAGATGTTACCTAGCCTGGTAACAAAATGTTCAGAAACCTACAAGCTTGGAGAGCGAATCTCCATCCTCACTCCAGGGAGATCTAGTAGGTCATGAAGAGACACAGAAACTGCCAACTCTTTATTGCCCACCTTGCGATCATCTGAAATTTTGCAGCCCACATCTGATGACCCTAGATGCAACAATTGTTTTTCAAGGCATGATTTCACAACTCAGTTTAAGAAACATCCACCAATTCATTAAATAGTTTCGATGAAACAGTGTTGTGTGGCAGATACTGTAAAGTAGGATTATGCAATCCAGTGGATTTAAGTATGGATTTTGTGCTGTGACTGCAAAATTCCTATGCAAGAGACCAGACCAGATCTTCTAAGTTTAATGCCTCTTTTTGAATCCTGCTGCTTGGGAGGAGGAGATAGCGAACCACAATGCCACAGAGCTTGGAATTTGCCTTCATTCTGGCCACCATGTGCTCCCTGTCAGATTATGCCTGAGGAAATATGTCTCTGACAGCAAAAATGTTGTGTTGCCATTCCAGTTTGGCAGAATGGTGGGCTGGAAGTACACAAAAACTGTTTCATTATGAAAACTGAATGTACACACTCAAGCACAGAAAAGAAAGAAAAACAGAAAATAAACAGGGGAATATTCTTGAATGGGGGCCAACATTTCATTAAAAAATGATTTTAGGGGTGGTGGTGATGATGGTAAAATAATATTGAAGATAAGGTATGCAGGAAAATCCTTTGATGGGGTTTTATAGGTTGCCTTTTTGCTGACCAAGGTGAGCCAGCAGGGGGCACTCTGAGCCTGAGGCTTCATACCTCTGGAATTGCCCTGGAAGCAGGGGACAATTTAAGACACACCCTTTCCCCCCCAATCCATCAGTCCTCAAAAGCAGAGGCATCCACAGCTGGAAAGGCCAATAACTGACCAGTTCTTGGAATATCAGGATGCGTTTCTGTCAAGCATCAGAAGATAAGCTCAAATTGGAAATAACTTACTTTTTTTCCATACTGGCACAAGGACAACTCCCTAACGGTATCTGCTGTTGCCACAGGAAGATCTGGGAGAAAACTATGTTAGGACAGAACCAGGGACTCCTTTATGCTCCCCAATGTGGATGTCCCTCATCCCAGCCTTTCCTGTTAGCAGAAAGCTTTGTGGTTATTTCCCCTTCCTTTCTGGCCTACAAATGTCTATGCTGCACAGAAAGGCCTATTATTCTGAATGCCTTAAAACCAAACTATTTATTTATTTAATTAGATATTAATATATTGAATTGATAGCCTTTCTTTCTCTTTTGAGAATCAAGGCAATTTACAAAGTAAAATTGAACAGCAAATGGAACTGAGCTGAACACAGACCAAACAACTAAAACATAACCAAAACATTATGTTCAAACTTTTAAAAATAATGAAATAAAACAAAGCATTAAAATCCTGGCAGACAGTTGGCTTTCACTCTTCCTGAACTCCATTTGGAGTCAACCCTGTATTTATCAGTGATAGAATCGACTGTGCAGTAGATACATTTATTTAGCTCTGCTCCTTTGATGATTTACCTCATTTGCCAATTTTTATGCATACTTTATTGTTAGAGATAAAGATAGATAAATAGAGAGAGAGAGACAGAGACAGAGAGAGAAATAGGTAGGAAGATAGATAGCTAGATAGCCAGATAGATAGCTAGATAGCTAGAGAGAGAGAGAGAGAGAGAGAGAGAGAAGAAGATAGCTAGGTAGGTAGGTAGGTAGGTAGGTAGGTAAGTAGATAGATAGATAGATAGATAGATAGATAGATAGATAGATAGATAGATATGATAGATGATATAGAACATCCAAGATGAAAGAATGAATACTATATACATACAAACATATTTTATCTATATATTTATTTGTATCCTACTACATTATTTTTACAAATAACTCAAGACGGCAAACATATCCAAAATACCTTCCTCTTCCTATTTTCCCCATAACATCAACCTTGTAGATGGGTTGGGTTAGGCTGAGAGTGAGTGACTGGCCCCAAATCACCCAGCTGACATTCGTGGCTAAGGCAGGACTTGATCTCACAGTCTCCCATGTTCAAAGCCTGGGGCCTTAACTAGTACACCAAACTGGCACTCATATATATGGAAAGGATTATATGCATACATACATACATATATATTTTAAAGAGCCAAAAGCTTACAGTAAGGCAGTTTCACATCTGAGGGTTGGGATGGAATGATATATGGTCTTGCAGAGTATAACAAGGGCCAGGTAAAGACAACCACAAATCCTTATTAGAGAGATTACAGAATGACAAGAACCAAGGCTTTTTGGCAATGATTAAAAATTGTAGTTTGACCTCACATTATTTGCTTCCATGACATTCTCCCAAGGGTTCTATTCCAGGGCAAAGAGTTGGATAAAGCTGTCCAGGAACTCTGAAGTTGCTTTTTGTCTATTTAGATTCAGTCCCAGGGCCTTCACACTACCCCTTCTGTTTCCCATGTGGTTCTGCAATTACATTACAGAGTTGTAATTCATATACATAAAGTGGCTGCATTAATGGAGTTGAAGTCTAATCAGAATGAAGTGGGATTTAGGCTAATTTTTTTTCCTGTCAGGGATGAGAGGATAATTGTAATATTGCATCAAGTTAATGCCAAGCTTAGAATGTCATCTGCATAAAATTCCATCAGCCCAGTTCTGAAGCTGACTTGCTCCAGAAACATAACATAATATGTTAAACATCTCTGGCTCCCATGCAGTAGCAATGGGTGCAGGGCAATTCCTATGGATTAATGAATGTCTGGGGTTAATGGACTGAGGTGAAAGCCAAGGCCATCAACTCTTTCCAACTAGTCATTAATCATAGAAAAGTACCCTATGCACCAATAGTTATGGCTTTTTATTTAGTTTTCCCTAATTTTCTAGCATAGTCTTCAAAGTACTGCTGCAGCCACTGAACACCTCCAGATTTTATTAGACTCTACTTTCTATTGCAAAGAAAAACTGTCGATTCCCACCAACCAATCTTGACTAAACACTGAATATGCTTTATTAAAATTAGGTTATTTGAGCCACTAACAGTGGTGGGTTGCTCCCAGTTCAGTCCGGTTCGCACAAGCCGGTAGCGGTGACGATGTGACGTCACCGAACCGCTTCTCCACAGCCGGGAGCTGGGCCCACCTGCCCTCCCCTACCTTATTTTTCCCCTTTATTTCTGAGCAGTTTAGCCCAGCTGAGGCGCAGCAGTCCACTAAAAAGATCAACTGGGCTAAACTGCTCTGCACTTGCGCAGAGTGCTTGTTTTGAGCTGAATGCCGCACTACAGCTGGGATACCATCTAGTGCACATGCACGGAGCGCCCGTTCGGCGATTACACGCAAAGCGCATGCATGAAGAAAACCAGTGGTAACACCGGTTAGATCCCACCACTGGCCACTAAGTATCTTCAAACATTTACATATTTTACATGAGTTTGATTTGAGCAGCGTCCACCAATTTGCATGTTGTTTCATTAAGACAGCTTTTTCCTGGCCACTTTTTGGTCCTCAAGAACTCATATATTTCACATGAATTTGCCAGCCTTAGAGCATCTTTAAACACAAGCAAGGGACTAAAATGTATTTTTCCTTTTCAAAAATGTTCAAACATACTCATTCTTCACAAGTAATTTCTAGCTATTCTTGCTCTAGGTGTAATTTTTTATTTATTCATTTATCTGTCAAACTCCCACATGACTTTTCTACTTCTTACATTTCTTTTAGTGGAAAACTCCACTACTACATGACTGAATAATCACAGTGGAACAACATAAACAGGGATTTTGCCTGCACCACAAAAATAAAAAAAAATCAGTCAGTTCAGACAGCAAAACCAGACAGCAAAATAATACTTTAGAATTTAGATATAACTGTCCAAAGACTGTAATCGTAACCAACATAAAATTCTGAATTAAAACAATTTGATATCACATGAGATATAGATCTTAAAAATGTGTATCAGAAACATCAGCATGTTAATTCTTTTCCAAACAGGTTGACCCATGATATAACAGTGGTGCCAGGATTCCCATGCTGACAGGTAGGATTTTTTTCCCCCTATAGCCCAATGTTTCTCAACCTTGGCAACTTAAAGGCATGTAGACTTCAGTTCCCAGAATTCCCCAGCCAGCAAAGATGGGAATTGAAGTCCACACATCTTCAAATTGCCATGGTTGTGAAACACTACTATATAGCCAATAACAGAGAAAAGAAAAAATTCCAGAACCCTCAAAAGTGATAATACAAACTATTTTCTCTATTCTTAATTAGGATTATAGTCAAGTGATATTTACTAAAATGCATATAAAAAACTATCAACTTCAGAAAAACATGATTATAGGTAGTTTTGTTTAAATCTTCTCCTTAGAGTTAGTAATGCATAATACTGCAATCAACACCATCCCAAATGTCAGAACAGTTACTTTTCAGCTGATGTTTTAACCAAAATTGATATGGAAGGGAATTCATGCTATTATTAGAAAGCATCATTTTAGCCTTGCATCTTATAATTTCCATCTTGACTACATCACTAATTTATGAATAGAGATCTAGGTGCTCTGAAGTTTAATTCTCATCTCATCAGCAAGCGCTGCCAGGACTGTGGGTAGATTGGGAGCCGCCACGTGTTTGCTGGACCCATGTCCCTCCTGGCTTGTTGCAGCAACCAGAGAGGTGACAGGAGCCTGGATCCA
>JANHFM010006679.1:0-16207 GCA_032468115.1 Grayia smithii
AATATTTTCTTGCCATTTCTAGAGTTGACTTACAGCCAATGAAAGTTCTGGTCAGCAAGGAACTATTATGCCTCAACTGAGACAAAATACAAGGAGCATCATAGAATTCAGCTGAAAGCCCAGATTCAAGTGTGTAAGAATATCTCTAGTACCCCTAGTATATGTCTGCAGATAACATTCCTGTTTGGCATTACAGTCAGTTATTAGTCTTTGTCCTGTGCTTGATTTCCAGAGTGGAGCAATTGCTTAAACTATTATCTTCCTGAGCTGCTTCTAGTAGTAGAGCTCCCCTCTGAAAGTACTAACCTCAAATTAACAACCTCAGCTCTGTGACCTTAATTAGCCTGTTACTATCTGCTGTCTAATATTGAGAAGGCCCTAATCTGTTTCACACTAAAGACTTTTAATTTGCTTCCTAAACTGCCAGCCATAAACTCACTAAGCAAATAGCCAGTGCTAGCATATTCCTTTCAATGTGTAGGAGGAGCTTGAGACATCACCAGCCTAGTAACACACATTTCACAACTCTCCTATCCCTAATTATACTAACATATTTTAGGACTCTTTTTAAACATGTTACACTATTCTGAGTGAGACAAAGCAAGATTTTCTGTGGGATTATATGATATGTAAAAAAGAAACAGCATAGTAACGGCCCTGGATCTTTGTCCCTATGGAAGTCAGCTAAACAACCAAAGGTAGGGTAACTTTTTACATGAAAAGGTTCTAAATAAAACAAACCTCCCTCTTATTTCTCACAAATTTGAAGTTTTAGAATGGGATTTGCAAACACAACTTGGGGAAAAAATAGCTGTTAGCGCTTTCTTTATCATTCAGGGATGAGTTGGAGATAAACCAGGATTCCCTTATAGTATGTTTTGACCTGAATCACACAAACAGCAGCAGATGCTAGTATAGTATGTTTATTACCCAACTATGTTGTGTCAAGCTGTTTTTCAAAGCGGCCCCCAAACGTTTCTATAGTCAGGCTGCTAAAGTTTGCCCCCAATTTCTCCACAATCCACGAAAGCCCAGTTCCAAGGACAAGGCCCAATATCCACAAGAGCGAGGTCTGCAATTCCACCAGACAACAGCAAAGCCTAAAGTCCGCAGAGCAGGGTCTGCAATCCAAAAAGCAAGAACAAGATCCAACATTCACGGAGTCAAAGAGAGTGCACTGCAGAAGTAAATGGTTGTCACCAACAAACTCACCTTCTCCTATGTCCAACTAAATCTCCCAAGTCCAGTGTTTTTCATTAGGAGGGGTAAAGCTGCTTCCTTGCAAATACTCTTACCGACTTCCTCTGTGTTCTTTACACTACACTCTTTGTGTCTGTGGATTGGGTGCAAGCAGCAGCTGTTCCTCATTAGAGGCAGAACTCGGCAGCAGACGATGCTCCCCTGCTTCTGCTAGTGTAGGCTGCTGACTATCCAGTCTATTGCTCACCCTGATCCCACAGGCCCAGGGCTGCATTTTCCTCAGCTCCCAGGCTCTCTGGACACTTCTGGGGATTCATGCCAACCCCATCTGAGGGCTCCAGTTCCAACATCTTCCTCCTTCAAACTGGCTTCCAACAGGAGCTCTTTGTATGTCATCATTGCAACCAACCATCAACCTCAGGGATATGGAAAATAAATTTGAAGATAAAAAGTGAAATTAGTTTAGAGAGGAACTCCCTTGATAAAATTCAAAGGAGTTTATAGCAGGTTAGTCAGTTCCATCAAATATTAATGCTTTTTTTGAATATCACATTATATTCTTTTCCCACTGGAAACCTGGGTTACATCAGAGCTGGGGTTGGATTGCTATTGGGTTAACCCAGTCCTAGCTACAACCCAAGGGCAGTATTGTGACTTGTTAGTATTGCCTTAGAATTCAAATGTGGGCTATTTCCTCCTTTGAAATTATGGTTATTGGCCTTCAGGCTTTCATCCAATCAAGCTGAATATCTTGCTATTTTCTTCTAACGCTATAAAGCAAAGGAAGCCTTTGAAGTAAAATTGCAAGCCTACATCCAGTCATGTGGTTTTCACTTAGCAATTGCCTCACTTAATCACTGAGTTGCCAGTTCCAATTGTCACTAAACAAGGACTTCTGGTATATATTTCTGTATTTCCCCTTGGAGTGCTACTTTTTAGAATATATCTGCATACATAGTTCATAATAATAATAGAATGCCCTATGCTACAGCTTGTTGTCAGTTTCATTCCAGAACCAAAGGAAGACTTGGCTATTTATCCAAACATTTTTGTCAGGAACTAGTAGTGGGTTGCTCCCAGTTCTGTCCAGTTCTTAGAACCGGTAATAAAACCGGGAGGAGGCTCCGCCCACCCTCCCCGACATCATCATGGGACGATCTGCGCATGTGCAGAAGCTTCTGCACATGCACAGAAGTGCAAGTGAAGTGAGCGCACCCGCACACTCCCATTGCGAACCGTTAGTAAAGGTAAGTGGAACCCACCCGATTAGGAATCATAATTAATTCTTGTTTTCTTTTATAATATTGCATTATAGAATTTGAAGCATTTGTTATTGTAGGTTTATTTTGGCTTATTCTTGTTCCTTTCCCATAAATCCACAGAAATAAAGTAGGTTGTAAATACTTTAAGTAATAAAGTGAGTCCCCACATGAAATTCTACAGACAACAGTGTAGCTTATTACATTCATAAGAATTCAAGCAAACACTAATTTTCTAAAGCTAAGACTCATCTGTCATTCTTAGCAAAATTAATCTTTGTAAGTATCATATGGATTAAAACTGGTCTTTTATAATTTGCCTAGCATGTTTTACAGTTGAAAGAATTTTAAAAGCACCTTGTGTAGAAATCGGTATTTTCAATTCATCATCACATCAAAGTGTTTAAGGAAAATAAGAGGGCGAGTTGATTAGAAACAGTAAATGTCTCTCTAGATTTTTCCAACTGCAAATCAGTCAGGAAAAATTATGCCACAATTTAATATCCAACATTTAACAATGTATCTATCATTGAGTTACTCTTCTAGAGATGCAGAATTTACTAACTATTCTGAAATATGATGCTAACTTATACAAAGAAGTAGCAAAGTAAGAATCACCTGAAGAGTAAGGTTTTGTTGATGTTGATGTTGATGTTGTTTTTGTTTTGTCCCTGGAGAACTAGAGTTTATAGTACCACAAAAATCCATTTCCTCTTCATCCTTGGTTTTTACTTTACAGTGTAAAGGTAATTGCCAGAAATGCTACAAAAGAGAATTTCTAACTAAACCACATATCAGAAGTTCAACAGAACATTTCCTTTACTTCGGATAAATGGATTGCATTTCAGATGTGTTTGATTTACTGGAAATAAACCAAGGTCACATGGTATTATCAACTGGTTCACCTTCTTCTTGGAAAGCAAAAGAGGTGAAGTGCTTAAACTATAGGATGCATTTTTTTAATGTTAAGGCAAGATTCCTTTGTAATCAAATAAGGAATTTAAAAAATGTATAGTTTCGGGCTTGGGATGTTTGCTTTCATTCTTGAATTATTCAGTTATACTGCATAATACGTCTGTGTGGATAGCACAGAACAAAAGGTTCAAAAGTTTAGTATTCACTTGGGCAAACGATTGGATCAATGATTTGAAATGAGATTTTTGTGATATGGAAGGGGTGTTATTTTTAACATGTTATTTTGGATGAAGGGATCAGGTTTTTCTTAGTCTTGCACGGTGTTGACATATATGTCCGCATACTCTTGAGTATTGTGAATTTAAGAAACTTGGGGCAGCTTATGTATATAAAGGTTGATGTAGCACGGAAGTGTTTCACTGTATTCAATGCTGGAAGTAACTCAAGGAAAATCCTGAATAATGTAACAAAAACTAAATCAAGACTACAATAAGGATAAATAATAAAAAGACATAAATAATAAAACATTGCTAGAAATAGAATTTTTGGAGCACTTGAGAAACATTTATTATGCATTTATTAGCCACATGGAATGGGCAAATGCATTTTTAAAAATATAGTAAGTTTCATAGATGGGTCTCAGACATAAGTATCTCAAACACAAGAGGTGATCTAAAAACAAAGACATATGTGCATTAACAGGTTCAAATTTGCTGATCAGCTCATGAGTCTGAAGGGAACCATTTCAAGAGTTAAAGTGCCAGCATGGATATAGCACAATTTAGTTAACAAGCTAGAATGCACTGACACTTTCCCAGGTGTGAGGATATAAAACGGTTGAGATTTCCATATTTGGAGCTAATTATCAATAAGAGAGCATTACTTTCGGCCAGCTAAATAATTATAGTGCTTCTGTTTCCTTCTTCCCAACAAAACATCTTGGGCACAGGTGTGAGCATGAAAAAGGACCAATAATGTTTTAAATATCAAATTATAAAAGGAAAATATATATTTAGCAGGCCTCTCTAGAATAGCATGCTGGTCTAATCTATCCACATACTGTTTTTGGAAAACAGATTTAATTACCCTCTTTTTCTGCCATAAAATTGAATTTAAATAGCTGTCTGCCTACCCTAGAGATGGAAAGGTTGCAAGAAATTATCAGAGAGCACAGGCCATTTATATCAGGTTACAAGGAGAAATAAAAATTTATAGCCTTCAATCATAGTTCTGATTTTGATATGTGCTAAATATTTGGTATCCTCAATGAAATACGTTTCTGTCACAATTCTGTACATCATTCTTAACTGGGGCTCCACAGAATCTAGAGCAGAGGTGTTAAACTGGCGGCCCACATGCCGGATGCATCACACACAAGCCACGCCCACCCCAGTTCCACAAAGGGGAAAAACATCGCAATACATCACATGATGTCAATGTAAAGTCGCAAGTTTGACACACATGATCTAGAGTTTCATGAGAGATGGTGATTAAAAAACAAATTATTTTTGGACTTCATGCACCATGCAATACTAGCTCTTGCAGTGGTGGATGTCATAGCCTTGGCTCAGGACTCAGTGTCAGAATATGAGCCTGAAGAAGCTGCAGGGGCTGAGGCTGTAGAATGCCAACTTCAGAAGAGACAAAGTCAGGAGTCACATGAGGCTAATTAACCATAGACAGCACTTCAGCAGCTGGAGAAGTCAGATGAGAATGATGTAAAGCCTCCCATCCTGCTCCTCTGATGAGTAGAGAAGAGAGCAGAGCAGTGGAAGTCTCTTCATCAAGCAAGGGAGTAAATCTCTTGATTAGTGACAGCTGGCTGCAGTCTTAGCTGCCAGCACAGTTCTGACCGTGTTTTTGCTGGATCAATGTCTGACCTCTGGCTTTTGTGTGATGTTCCAGTTTGTAAAAGAAACCTTGAACTTGCGACCTCTGCACTGGCTAATAACCCTGGATTGGCATTGGACAGTTCTTCTGTTTGCTCTATTTCAAAGAAAACTCTGTGGGCAAGCTTCTGCTCTGTTTACATCCCTTTATTCATTGTTAACTCTTCAGCTTTGAAGTAAAACTGATAATCTTCAGAACACCATGTTTGATAGAAGCCTGAAGCAGAACAGGTGGGAATTTTTGCGTACCCAGATTTGGCTGCCGGCCTTCTGCTTTGCAGTTGAAAACATTGTAAAACATGTTTTCATGTCACTTAGAAATGAATTATATTGTGAAGTTTTCATGTTTTTTAAAAAAAACGTACAGAGGTTTCTCAGATATTGAAAATAATTTCAAGGGCTCCTTCAGCATAAAAAAATTGAGAAAAGTATAAACACTATGTAATTTTGCTCATAATGGAACCTGTGAGCTATAACAAATTTTCAACAATTTCTTTGCAAAAACTCTGCAGCCTTATATGAATTGCTCATTGATCTCTGTGACAAAGTTGTCATTTTTTATTTTACTCAAAAATAGACTTCGGGTATAGCAATGCTTGATGACCTCAATTGGGCCAGCAGAGTGGTTGCTAAGTGGGAAATCATGTGATAGTGCTTTCCAATTGGAAAGAGACAAAACTATTCAGTTTCATACTTTTTGTTGAAGATGTGAAACAGTGACCCTAATCACTCCCCCTCTCTTTGGAAGGCTCAAATACCTGCTTAGTATTTTGTACACATTGAAAACAGTGTGCCTGCATCAGTAGCCCAGGGCTTGGAGCCATGGGCATGCTATAGAACAAATTACTCTCTTGAAATCTTTCTCTCCAATCTCTTCGAGCTGCAAAGTTTGAATTTCTTTGAAAGTCATGTGTTTAAAAAGGCAATATACAAATACAATCTTTTATGTGAATCTGAATCTCTAGTAAGTGAAATTGTGCACACACTTAACTGGGAAATATTAAAAAATCTATTGCAGAGTGAATAGGTGTGATTAGTCACGCTAACTTTGTCACAGTGGAGATGGAAATAATACAGTTCTCATGCAATGAGTTCCCTAGCATAATCATTTATTTAACAATTCAAACAACACAGCATTTGGAGAGAAACTATTCATACAGGGAACATAATATATTAAACATAGTTCATATTAGGAATAACTAAGTAGAAAAATTTGTTTATTAGAAAGTTGGGTATGATAATGCAAATTACCTTTAAAGAATAACATGCTGAAAAATTGATGGAATTAAATAGTAGGCGAATCGCTTATTCTTCTAATGAAAATCAGATTTAGGGTGACAGAGTGTATCTTTGAATTCTGTGAATTATTGCTAAGTACACATGGTAGGATTATGCAATAAATTTAATTCATTCTGTAATGTGAGCTTGAGTTGTGAGTGCCTTACTGTATTTGGTTGTTAACTTTGGCTTTGGATTCAGTGACTTGTATTTCACCAAATTCTTATTTTTGGGTATTCGCTAAAGAAAATGATAATTTGATATTTTTTATAAGCATCAGTTCAGGTAGCTTTCTCTGGCAAATTCTTACTTTCTCCAGATTTTTTCTTCTTCTTTATAATGCTACGTATGGACAAAAATTAGTGTTAGTGTAAACTGGATTTTCTCTTGCAGAAATATTGGAGATACAGTTGCTCTACTGATTCACAATAATGAACACATGTATGACACAATAATCAAAAGTACATTTTTTTCATTCCCAGAACAAGATTAAAGATGGGATATTGCCAGATTTTGGTTGTCTGATATCCACAGCCACATTGTTTTGAGTTAGACATGGCCCCCTTCCCCAGAGGTGAAATCTACTTACCTTCCCAAATCCACTTACCTCCCAACATGGAAGTGCACGTGCCACGCGTGTCATAGGTGCACATAGACTCTGTGCATGCGCAAACCATTCTGTGCATGCGCAGAGAGTAAAAAACACATCACTTCCTTGTTCAAACCAGGCAGTAACAGCAACCGGGCAGGTGGCCGGAGACTCGCGCACCGCCATTACTACTGGTTTTCCAAACCACCGGCCGCCATCACTACTGGTTCATCCAAACCAGGAGCATTTCACCCCTGCTAAACCCACATAGCTTTTGAAGGATTCTTATATGTGTGTATGTTTTGTCTATAGAAATATCTATGTCTATAAGCAAACTGTTCCTGAATTGCAAGTAGCAATTGTATTTCCAGTGTTGAAGGACTATCTCTCAGCAATAAGAACAACAAGGATAACACATTTTTGTATTCCCCCGTCAAATTTTCATGGAATAAATGTGTAGTTCAAAAGAAAATGGGCATCCCAAAATATTAAACCTTGTCTCAAAGTCTAAGTCAAATTAATACATGTAATTGTTTCTTCCCTGAATAGAACTTTAGGAACATTTAATAAAACATTATTCTGAATGTACAATGTATCTAAATAGATAATTAGTTATTTGTTTTATGGCAATCTGAAGTAATATTATACATAATGTTTAAATTTTGTATAATTATGGTTTAACCAACTTTGGGAAATGTGTACTTTTTACATTAGAATCCAAGAGTGTTATGCGTGGTCAGTACAAATGGTATTTTAAAGTTTAAGTGGATTGCTGTCTGTGTGATAACCTATTGATCCTCTATTCTTCAACCCTGAATGTTATGGTTTATGGTTGAACAACTAAATTAAACTTGACTTGGTTTGACATTTATACTTCAGCATCTCAATAAAAAAAATTGCAGCTCAAATACTAAGCTCTTGATAGAAGAAATTATGATGTTAAAATAGAAAGCTCTTTTGTACCTATGCCAGTTTTAGCAAGCAAATAATCCTAACTTTGTATATATTCTTATTCATAGAATATATATTCTTTATATATGTTTTTCAATTTGCTTGCATTGGTAATTTTAAATTATAAAATTAGTGCTGCTTTAATTTGTTTTTAGAATCCTGTACTTGTACTTCCAAGGGGAAAATGTTGCATAAAATGGAGACTACCAGCAGGAGATACCACCATAGCAAGCAATCTCAAATATATTGAATTGAATGGGCAGGTTCAATTTTAACAAGTTGTTACCTGATGTATCCAAATGCTGTATCGTAAAGGTGATGTTCACTAGTTTGAATTAGAAATTTTAAGGAACACTAAAGCTGAACCTATTTAAATGCAGATCTTGGACTTCAGTAAAGTAGATTTTAATAAACTAAGAGAAATGATAAATAGGACATGGGAAGAAACTAATGAGAAAAGAAGCTTAAGGCTAATTAGAGTTCCTTTAAAAAGATAAAAGCATAATTGCAAGCAATCCAAATGATAAAAAAATGGAGGACAGCAGAAGAAGCCAGTGTAAATGCACAAAATGTTTCTTAAAAGATCTGAAAACAAAAGTAAACATATACAGAAGATGAAAAGAAAGTTGAGTCATTAAAGAAGTAGCCTGAAACTGTAGAGAGCAGATCTAGAAAGTTAATGTGCCAAATGATGTGAAGGTAATGAAGGAAAGCTAAGACTTCTTTAGATAAGTCCAAAGAAAATAAGAAGAAGAAAATATATTGGCTCCTCAGCTAAAAGAGAAAAATACTAACAAAGAAAAGGCAAACCTATCCAACCTCTACTTTGCTTCAGTCTTTTTCAACATTATAGTTTACAGTCTGTCAGAAAATTATAAATAGCAACATTGCTCTTCACAGGTTACAGATTGAAATTTTCACATGGTCAAATTTTAATGTATTTTCTTTGAGAAAATCCTGGAGAATTGGCAGAGTGCTCTCTGTGAATGGAAGAAAATAATATCCCTTTTTTCAATGGTTTATATTGCCAAGGCTATGGTTTTTCCAGTTGTAATATAGTATATGCTGTGAAAGCTGAACCATCAGTAAAGCTGAAGAAATACTGATGGCGTTGAACATGATGCTAAGGAAAATTGTGGTTCAATATCTTGAACCACAAGAAAAACAAGTTACTTGATATTAGATTAATATTGAATAATGTTGGAAGCGCTAAAAATGAAGTTAATCTTTAAATGTTTTAGATAAACAATGCAAAGTACAAATTGTTGAAGGAAAAAACTGATCTTAGGTAATAAAAAATAGGTTGAGGTGGCTAAATCATATGACTCTTGAAGTATTATTATTATGGGTGGCCACACAGCCAGACATATAGACTGGATTTGGCATTTTTGTCCACCTGTCAGTTCCTTCCTAAGGACCTGGAATATCATCATCATCTAACCTTCAATGAGCTGTAAGCCATAATCATCACAATTATGACAAATCAAGGCTTGAACTATCTTCCTTTGCATGTAATGAGTCTATCTCATATATTAGTTTCACCATTTAAGTTGCATTACTGAAATAAATGAACTTTTGCATGATATTCTAATTTTTCGAGTTTCACCTATAAATAACAGTTTTCTTAGCATGGAAAAATTAAGTATTCTTGTCAGCCATAACAAATAACAAAATATTTGAAATGTTGTATTAGTTCAAAATAAGGGGCATGTCATCTTTTAATGTTAATGTCATCTTTCAACAGCAGCCAAATAATTATTATAAAATTTCATAAAATGAGTAACCAACCTTTTTAGACTTATAGGCATATTTGGAATTTTAAGGAAAAGTTAGGGGTGCCCTCACAAAATGGCTTTTAAAAGGCTTTACCTATTCCTAAAATAGCTACCTTAGGATAGAACCCAGTTAGAAATTACCAGTTTGCCTTAATGTTTTCATATATATGCAGAAGTGGTTTTTCAAGTCAGCAGAGATTTTGCATGAGTAGCAAAAACTTTGTGTCAGGCTTTTGTTCAGTAACAATTGGAATTAGAACTTTAATCTACTTTCAACCACCTGGAATCTTTTAATAAAGAAAATATCAGGAGGACAGGAAGCTTAAATATTAATTTTCACAGGGGCTGTTTTCATTTCTATCTGTTCAATGGGCTGATTTATCATACCTTCCTTTCAGCATTCTTGAACGCACTCCAAATGTTCAACTATAAATATATGGGTGTGCTGCATATGCCTTTCCTGTAATATTATTGCTGTGTAATTCAAACTCTTGTGTCAAAAAGTAGGTTAATTGTTCTCCACAAATGGATAATACATGTAAAATTGCTTGAACGTTGTTTCATTTTAAAATGGCTTCCAATGCTTTAATTTAAACCAGCAATCTGGCAATGTAACTGTAAATAAAGTGAACTTACTAATGTGTATTTTGTTTTTAAATTGTATTTGTTTTATAGTTTCCAAGACATTAATTGATATAGGCTGGTAAACCTTATAGCAGATTTTTTTTTCTTCAGGAACTACAAGATATTCTATTTGGAGTAAATTCCATATAAATTTACTTTATGCTATCTATCATCTATACTTATCTGTTCAATCTTCTTTGTTATGGAAAAGTGAGTAGCCATGCCTTTCTCTACCAGAGGTTTAAGATATACCCTAGGAATTAAATTGAAAGCCATATTTTCAGAGCACAGGTGTCCAAGAGCCACCCAGCTTCAACGCCAAAAGGCTCAAAGAAAAATGCCTGTTGACCTATGAGAATTAAATTGCAATGAATACAGGAAAAGACTGCAGCTTCTTATCAACAGAAGGCAATCAACTGTTTCAAATAATAAAATTTCTATAACAGAGATAAGGAGTATGATGAAACTCAAATAAGACCCCCATGTTAGGGATTATATTGTGATGAGAAGAGTGGCAAAAATATTTTTTTTCTGTTTAAAATCACATCTCCAGGTAGCTGTCCAACAGACCTTTTTAAAGTCTGCTAGAGAAAGATGAGCCTTAAGAATATCTACAGGCCATAGAGTCAGAATTGAACTCCAACTGCTCAAGTCACATCAAAGTGGTGTTATGTGATTAGCTGAGACAAGTGTTCTTGTTTTATTTTCCATTGTTTATTTTATTGGTCTATTTTACCTCTTGTCTTGTTTGCACTCTTTTCATTTCTTCCTTTTTATTGTAAGCTGCCCAGAGTAGCGCCATAGTGAGATAAGCAAAAAATAAATGTAGATAGGTGGCAAATAAATTTAATAAACAAGCAAACAAATGAATAAATAAAAATAAGTTAAAACCTACAAACTCCTAAGGAGATAAGCAGAATCCCCAAGACTGCTAATCCAACTACCTATTTATTGTATCCATGTCCATCCTGTTTGTGAAGTCAGCCAGGGGAAGGTTGGACCACACTGTAATATGTATTTTGTAGAAGGAGGGGGATGGTCCCTGCTTTTTTGAAGGAGCGGTGTCCCCCTTCTCAAGAATATTTCTCTAGACCTAACTATATTGGACAGTTTTTATCCAAGAGATGGTGGGACTATTATCACTGAAGCCTTGGACTGGATTGAAAAGGATGCATATCCCTGGAAAATGATCTGCATCCTTTTCAATGAGGTTTCAGGCTCAAACATGTACTGAGACAGCATTGTTGCACTTGTTTATGGCTTTGGGGCAGTGGTTGCTCCTGGTTCGCCCCGGTTTGGAAAAACCGGTAGTGGCAGCAGTGGGAGGCTCCACCCAACTGCCCAGACGTCATCAAAAATGCTCTGCACATGCACAGAAGCGCCATGTGCTCACAAAGAGAGCGCACGCACCCACGGACTACCGATAGCGAACCGGTAGCACCGGGATTTAAATCCCACTACTGCTTTGGGGAGAACTAACATATAGGTAGTGCAACTATTTTGGTTAATTTGATTTCTGAGAGGCTTTCCATACCATCAACCATGGAATCCTGCTGGCTTAAGTGCAATGACTGAGGAACTTGGTATTTTGATGGTTTATCTTCCTCTATGGTTGAATTCATTTAATTTTGGCATTAGGGAAGAGATTGCATCCAAATTCTACACCGTGACACCTTTTATTTAACTTCGGCATGAGGTCTCTGGGTGAGGTCAACTGTCAGTTGGAGTCAAATATTCATTATTTGACTTCATTTTCATTTCAATTCATTTTCAGCACATTAGATTGTCTTTATAGAAAGGGGAAACTATTCAAAGCATTTGCTTTGTTGTTATTCAAGAAAAGCAAACTGATACCTTTCAATAAAATAATACATTTAATTAATTAAAAAGCATGTTGAAATGATGGCTGAAAAATATACTGTATGCATAATTGATTAATCTAGATATTCATGGTTTCCTCATATTACTACTACTTTAATTTGATATGGCCAATGATTTTCATTGATCTGTTAGAAACAAAGAAAATTGGACCTGTCTCCTGTGAAGCAATGTGATTTTTTTTCTTGTTCAATAAACGTTTTGTATCTACACCAGGGATGTCAAACTCAAGGCCTGGGGGAGAGGATCCGGCCTTCAGGGTGTTTAGATCTGGCCCATAGGGCCACCCTGGAAACAGCAAAGGACTGGCTCACAATGCCTCTGCTAGCGAAAAGGAGCCTGGGAGGGCTGACTTCAGCCCTCCTGAGCTCCATTTTTGCTGGCAGAGGGTTGCAGCCGAAAACAGCTTGGGAGCCAGTTTTCACTGGCAGAGTGCTTAGGCCACCACAGGCACCCCCAACATGAGTAACGTCAAGCTGGCCATGCCCACCATGGGCCCCCCAATTCAAATACAACCCTAATGCGGCCCTCAATGAAATTGAGTTTGACACCCCTGATCTACACCATAAATTTTTCTAGGAATTATGTTCAATCTGCATTTGAGTGCAATAATACTAACAATGTACTACTAATACTACCTAGTAGTACATTGATAAATGACCTATCATAAATTAAGCCACCAATAGATTAAACATTACTCCACACATGATTTTTCAGTGCATTCTATACATAATATTAGTAATGTACCATCAAATATTCCATAATATAATTCCAGGTGGCGGGATCCAGGAGAATGGCCTTTTTCTGCCTTGGTTCCAACCCTTTGGAACATTATGTCCCTTGAGGTGAGATCCTCCCCCAACCTCTTGGCCTTCTGAAGGAACCCTAAAACCTGGCTTTGCCAATTGACCTGTGATCCTGATGGGGGCATTCAACACTGAGGTAGTGGGCTAGGAAGAAGATCCCATCCCCACTCCATTGACAGTGAGATGGGCAGCATATAAATTAAATAAATAAAAGGATGCATGTACAAAATAATCATATATCCTTTTCTTTCAGGCTGCTATATACATTATTTCATACTGATGCTATTTATCTTTTTTTTCCATTTCAGATTCAAGCCAAATACAGTGTACAGTATGAAAATATTTTCTTTCTGTGTAACATTTTGGAACAGCTTCTTGAAACCCACACAGAGCAAAAAAACAAAACCAGTCTTGGTTATGAAGAAAAAGAGAAGAAAAAGTTTTTGCAGGTCATTGATCAAGCAGTCCTCCATCTCTCTGATGAGTTTCCTTTGTTCAGTATTTATTTATGGCGCCTGGGTACACTTTTGAATGCAGCACAAACAGAACTTGAAGGAAAATACTGACCAGCTTTTGCTAAGAAAGAGGCAGGAAGCAACTAAAATTCTCCACTGAATGAGAATGAAGCTCTAAAGCAAAGATGTTAATAAATTTGTATTTTATTGGTGTCAGATATTGCTTGATCGGATGTTTGGCAGTTTCATGATCGCCATTTTAGTTTTGGGTGGCTAAAATTTGAGCAACATTTATAATATGTTCCTTTGAATAAAGCAGATTAGCTCTGATACTAAAAATTAGCTCTGAAATTGTGAATTCAGATATTTGAATATTTAAAATTGTAATGCAATGAAGGGACCAATTTATGAGCCTAATTATTATATTTTTCAGACTACTTAAGCACTCAGTTAGGTCTTAGCTTTCTGGGTAGTCTTCATGATTAGGAACTTTTATTTGTAGGTTATATTTTCCCACCCAACAGCTTTCAGGAAAAGGTTCTGAACTATTTTCTATTGGAAAGAACTAAATACATTTCCATAATGAAGAATGCTCACATTCTTCATTGTAACAATTAGATTTCTACAAGGTATAATAATTAGACTCAGATATTGTTTTTTATAAATCAAATGTGTAATCCTTGCTGAAATTTAGATGTGTGTGTGTCTGTATATATATATACACACACAATATATATGTGTGTGTGAGAGAGAGAGAGTGTGTACAAGCTATATAAATTGCAACTTATTCCAATATAATTAATACTGAGTCATCTAAAATGATTATTCTACAATGGAGAAGGGGGAATGTTGAATAAATATGCTGGCCTCCCTTTTCAATTTTAATTACTGAAACATCTTGTAATGAGCAATATCAATGTGGATTCAAAATTGATTTTTTTCTATCAACTATTTTGTTTTTAAATTTCTTAGAATGGTTAATTATTAAGTAATTATGTCACAGTTTGGTTTCTTGGTACAAATTCTTTTTCTGACTGATTCTCCATAGTTATCAATTTATTTCTTTTTCAAAACAGATCTCTGGAGAATATTAACTCTTAGCAGAGATGTTCAGTTCAAGGACTTTTTAAAATTGAAATCGCAACACAAGGTCAAAAGGCTAAAAGTTTTCCCCACTTTCTTCAAGAAATAAATGATCGGCATATCTATAATTAGGAAAGATCTACCATTTACAAGTACTGAATAAAAACCCTCTAGTACTCCATACATCCCCTGTAATGAATAGAAGCATATCACATAGATTTTACCATTAGGTTAAAAGTCCCAGTGCCTCAGCTATTTTTTTGCAACATATAGTAAATTTCTGAATAGCTGGGAATTTTTCTGTTTTAAAAAAGATGTTTCAGGAAGTTTACATACATAATATATACCTTGGCCTTTAGCCATTTCAACAATTAATCAAGATTAATGAGAAAAAAATGAAATGGAAAGCATTGTTCTACTAAAAGTAGCTGTCTAAAATTATAAGAGCATACCTAAATTGCAACAGAGAAAAAAGCACAAGAGAGATGCAACACTTTCCACACCCTAAGCAATTATGTGAATAGCTTTTGAAATAATGCAACTATTTACATTAAAAAGGAGAAGTTAAAGATATTTTTTATTATTGCAGGCAAAAAGTTTTCCTCTACTTATATTCTATATATGGTCTATCAACTCTTAAAGACAGATATTTGTTTATACCAGGAGCGTCAAACTCTATTTCATTGAGGGCCACATCAGGGTTGTGTTTGACCTCGGGGGGCCGGGGTGGGTGTGGCCAGCTCACCATCATTCATGGGGGCACCTGTGGTGGGCAGGGCTGGGTGGGATCCATTGTCTCCAGTGGAGAAAGGTGAGACCAGGGAGAGCGCCAAACACTTGTCCTCCAGAGGAGCCTCGCTGTCCCTCTCGGGCCATGGGGATAGTGGCGCGGGCTG
Source organism: Grayia smithii (assembly GCA_032468115.1). Classification (NCBI taxonomy): domain Eukaryota; kingdom Metazoa; phylum Chordata; class Lepidosauria; order Squamata; family Grayiidae; genus Grayia; species Grayia smithii. The sequence goes on from JANHFM010006679.1 coordinate 15,599, forward strand.
TCCAGAGCCCTAGGCAGTGGAGGGCAAGCACCCAGCCTGGTCCTTGAGCTCCCAGTGGACCTGGACCCCACAACCCAGGCCAGCCCCGCTTCCCCAAGTGGGTGCCCGGCTGCACTTACCTCCTCGATGCTGCTGCTGCTGTTCTCACTCTCCTTGGCCAGGTTCATGTGTGTGTGAAGGCAAACTGTATGGGTCAGAGGGGAGGCCCACTCCCTCTCCATGCAAGGAGACTCAACTTTGTAACCAAAGCATCCTCAGCGATAGGATGGGAGACCACCAGGAGAGGTCAGGAGACAAGGGGATAGCAAAAGGGCAGCAGGGCTGCTGGTGGCCAAGTGCTAAGGCAGGACTTCCCTCAGACCCTCCCTCCCTCTCATTATAATCTTCCTTTTCTTTCTTCTTTCTCTCTTCATTCTCCTTCCCCTCTTTCCTTCTTTTTCCTTCCTTGCTCTCTTCCCATCTTTCCTTCTTTTTCTTTGTCTTTCCTCTTTTTCTTTCTCTTTTCCTGTCCCTTCTTGGATGCTCAAATACAAAAGTGGAAACATTTCTCCTTTTGTTTTGATTTGCTTTTAGTTTTTTTTCTACCCCTCTGCCAGCGAAAACAGCTTT
>JANHFM010006679.1:31688-43025 GCA_032468115.1 Grayia smithii
ATCACAATTAAATAAAAGTTTAAAAATAAACATTTACACACCCATTTAGATAAAAATAATTTAAAAACCCAGATCACGTCAGTCCAGCTGTTGAAACAGCCACGTCTTCAGGTCCCAGCGGAAGGAGCGGAGGTTAGGGGCAGTCCGGAGGTTGGCGGATAACCCATTCCAGAGGGTCGGTGTGCCCACAGAGAACACCCTCACCCTAGGTGCCACCGACTGGCATTGCCTAGTCAATGGCATCCTGAGGAGGGCAGCCCTGTGTGAGCACACGGGGTGGTGGGATGAAGACAGAAGGTGGTCCTGCAAGTACCAAGTATCTAGGGACTAATCAATTTCAATAATTCTGCTTTATTTTTTGGGGCTCCTGCTAATCATAAGTCTTCTGTCACTGTCCACTCTGGGGTCATATTGTTATTCCCAAATTTCATTTTATATTCTTAAACTTGAGAGGTGCCCAAATGGGATATATGAGGATAGGTAGACAACCCACCCTATGGAAGTATCATTTGTCCCCATAAGAATCCATGGGGGGGGGGAGTTATCAGTATGTTTGAAGTAGTCTTGGTAGCCTGTAACCATAACCTGGCTATAACTCCATATCATGTATATCTTCATGTATATCTAACCCTAACCCTAGGATCCTAACAGCAAGGAATAACTTATCTCCAGCATCAAGACTTTTCTATCTCAATATGGTTTCATGGGCTTTTTCAACCCATGGTGGTGCGTGTGTTGTCCACCCTGAGTTGTGAGGCTGGGATTGTAGAGGTTTGCTCAGATGGCTGTGAATCATCTTCTATGGTTGAGACGTTCATCCGATTACCTTCTGAACATCTTGCTTGCCTCTCTAGGTCATATTCTCTACATTCCTATTCTTTCTGTTCCTTTGTATTTACTTCCCTTCTCTACCTATGGGGTTGGACTAGATGACCTACAAGGTCCCTTCCAACTCTATTAATATGTTAAATCTGTTATCCTTCTTAAGGAGCATCGCCTGTCTTATCTAAGACATTCTCACTCTCTCTGGTGTGTTTCAGTATAGAAACTCTTCCCTCAAGCCCTTTCATTCCTTCCTCCAAGAAGAACACCAAGAGGTGTTACTTTCTTTATTTAAAATATCCTTTATTAAAACTGAGTAAACAAAGGAGAGATTTCTTTTTTTCTAGATGACAGTTGGGTATATACATCTGTTACAAATTTAATTGAAGTCAGAAGATCGTACTTTGAAGGAGAATTGTGCTCATATTATTCAGCAAGTCTCCCTAAGCAAATACAAAAATATTGTAAACCTGCAAGGATTCTCTACGGTTCCTGCTTTTGCAACATTAATATAATAATGAGCTTTATAAATTGTACATTGTTAATGTATTATTATTAATCATAATCATTAGAGTTAATGAAATGCATAACATTAAAAAATGCTATTTAGGCCTGACAAAGAAGTTAGTTGGTTTATTGAGAAGATAAATACATTGTAGCAATTTTTATAGCTAAAGGAAAAACCGAATTTGAACTCATTCTAAAACTTAGGCTTTGCAAAATGTTCAGGTATGTTTGACAGGTATGAATTTTCTTGTTAAAAAAATCTTGTCCTCCAGAAGGCCTTTAAGGAGTTTCCTGGTCTCTGTTTACCTGCCTACAAGTTTAAGTTTAAGTTTACTTTATTGTCATTGCACCTTGTACAATAAAATTAAATGCCATCTTCAGTGTACATTATAACTATAAAAGTAAAACACAAACACACATCCTTCACATTCTATACAATTGAATTGAAAACCTGATATTGTATATTTTATTTATTTTATTTTATTTTATTTATTTATTTTATATTTTTATTCTGCCCAACTCCTAGAGGACTCCGGGAGGCTCACAGCAGAAATACAGCAATATAATAAAATTTAAAAGTTTAAAAACAAATTAAAACAATAAAAATAAAAAAGAACACACACATCTTGTCTGGGACAGATCTCGCTAGATCATAATAGCGAGATCAACGGCCCCATGCCTACTGGAAAAGCCAAGTTTTAACTGCCTTACGGAAGGCCAGCAGGATGGAGGCAGTCCGGACCTCGAGAGGTAGTTGGTTCCAGAGAGCCGGGGCACCCACAGAGAAGGGTCTTTCCCACAGGCTCACCAGCCGACATTGTTTATCTGATGGAACCCAGAGGAGACTGATCCTGTGGGATATTACCAGTCACAGGGAGGCGCAGGGTAGGAGATGATTATGAAGATAGTCTGGTCCTAAGCCATGTAGGACTCTATAGGTAATAACCAACACCTTGAATTGCACCCAGATAGGAAGCCAGTGCAGCTCACAGAGAATTGGTGTGACGTGGGTGTACCTAGGAACACCCACAATAGCTTGCGCAGTTGTGTTCTGAACCAATTGAAGTCTCTGAACACTCTTCAAGGGTAGCCCCATGTAGAGTGTGTTGCAATAGTCCAATCGTAAAGTGACAAGGGCATGAGTGACTGTGAGGAGAGCCTCCCAATCCAAGTAGGGTCACAATTGGTGCACTAGGCGAACCTGTGCAAAAGTATTGCACTGTATTAGTGTATTAGTATTGTGTTAGTATTGCACTGTATTAGTATTGCACTGTACAGTAGAATTCAACATAGTTACTGCCCTGGGATAGAAGCTGTTTTTCAACCTATTTGTCCTTGTTTTTATTATCCTATACCGTCTGCCAGATGGCAATAGTTTAGAAAAAGGGTACCCAGGATGAAATGGATCTTTAAGAATGTTTTGAACTTTCTTAAGGCAGAGGGAGCTATGAAGCTCTTCCAAAGAGGGGCGAGGGCAGCCAATGATCCCTTGGGCAATGACGTTGACCCTCTGGAGTGCTGTCCTATCTGCCACTGTGCAGCTGGAAAACCATACACAGGTGCAGAAAGTTAAAATACTCTCTATGGTGCAGCAGTAAAACGAGATCTTTTTATTGAATTTTCCAGATGTGGTTGCCTCAACACTTTGAGAAGGGAAGAACTACATTTTTATCAATGAACATTACAAAGTGCCTTTCTTGAATGCTTTGTACAACCCTACTAAAAATCATCATTATGGATTTAATCAAGTTTATTTTTTTCAAAGATTGCTTGAAACTTCCCAAAAATTCTCTGAATACAGTAGTTAAAATGTAGACACAACTATAACAAATATGAATATTAGTTTATTTTAGTGAATAATTTTGGGTTGCTTAATATATGGTATGTATATTGGCTACTATTATCCACTTAGACAATAATACTAATAAGTAACAGAAACACTGGAGAAAAAATAGTACCCTGAGTACAGTGTACATTGTCAACGATAGCTATGAGAGAAATCCCATGGTTCAGTCTAAGCATCAGTTAAACAAGCTTAGAGTAAAGCCATTATCAAGGAAAAGTGATATTACTTGGTGGGAACACGAAGAAGTTTTGAATTCTTGATTCACTAACACCAGGATACCAGGAGGGAACTGTGAAAGTATCTCACATGGTGAAGTGCGGTAGGAAACGTCTTAAGCCTTCACTCATGATGGAGAGAGGAGACGAAATCTGCTTCTGTGCAAATGGATCCAACGTCCCCTTCCAGAAGCAAAACAAAGTTTGCACCAAGAGATAGCAACTTTCCCATGGGCTATGGGGTGCACTTGCCTCTCTGATGGGGCCAGGTGAGCAAGTGACAGTATTTCTCATGTCACCTTGGCCAGACAAGCATTTCTTTAAAAGTACATTCATTTCAGTAAACCCCTGTGGTATACAAAGTATTTCATTGTTTTCAATGGATCACCTGATCGGTTTCCAAAGTACAGTGGTATCAATTGCTTTTCAAGAATCTTAGCAAACAAGCAAGTTGTGGGTCCAACAAGGATAGCTCTACTACCCTCCAATTTTAGACCAAATGTATTGCCAGACACAGAAGGAGTGATTGGGTCACTGATAGTTGTAGGTGATCTCATTTAAGAAGCAAAGCTTCAGATGGCCACCTCCAAGATCTTCCATTCTGACAGAACACACTGAGAATTTGGAAGAGGTTGTCATTTGAGAGAAATGGTACCAATGGGTACAAAAGGAAACAAGAAGAAATTGAGGAGTTAGAACTAAAATTGATGGAGTATATACCTTACTATAGGGAGCATGTTCAGTAGTGGAAAAATTGTAAAGTAGTTTAGAAATTGTGATAGTGCTATCAGCCAGAAGATGTAAAGAAGATGGATGTATGGATATAGGATGTTTGTAGTGATTGGTGTGAGATATGTCAATTGTAGATATCCGTTTATATATGTATAGATTTTATATTTTATCTGTATATGTTTTGTATATTTCAATAAAGTTTGTAAAAATAAAATAAAAAATAGAAGAGGTTGTCCAGAGACAGGCAAGCTTTTGGAAGCAAGTGCCAGACTGAGTTATCAAGGGTGCCTTGACTCTCTCTAACCTGCTCTTTTGAGATCACAGGGGTCTAGGGTGTGCACAGGTGAATCTGTGGAAATTTCTTCTTGATTATCAACCTTCTTGCAAAATGTGATCTTATGCTGGTAAAGTTGTTAATAATAAGGACGAAACAATATAGTTCCCGAGTCTCTTTCAGGGATGGTATCGAAAAAGAAACAACATTCCATTTTCCTCGCTGATTATGAACGCAGTGCACAATACTGAAAGGGGAGCTGGTCCAGGTGATTTACTGCATGTTAATTCAGAGTTGTGTTTCATGGACTGAGCACGTCAAACTTCTTCAGAGTTGTTAGAACATCATTACCATTCTTTGCACATAGCATCAATAGAATTTACTCTTCCTGTGTAGGCTGTGTACGCTGTCAAAATTATGCTGCAAGTTGCATGTAAAAAAATGGTCAGCATGCGATGAGGCTCTCACACCTACTTGTTTCTATTTCACAGGTATCATGAGGTGCAGAGATGATTCTCTTAGGAAATACAGATGAGGACAACAACATGCAACATATATGTGGGATATATCTCAGAAATTTCAAAAGTGACATAACTGAAGTATCACATTTTTTTGCGAGTCCAAATACCAACTCCAGAGGTCCAACTCAAAGTGAGCATGTTTTACAAAATAGGACATAATAATTTCTTAGGTAAAACATAATTTGCAGGCTGAATAAAGTAATTTCTATATTTTATGCCTGCGTCCATCAACCCCGATATCAGCAACCAATGAGGAGTGGTATGCAACTTATTAAGAAATGAGATATTTATTATTTATTAATTTATTTATTTATTTAACGACATTTATATATCGCCCATCTCCCGAGGGTCTCGGGGCGGCTTACATGAAACAAAACATACATTAAACAATAAAAAACAATAAAAAACACAATTGAAATTTGCATATGAAATAAATAAACACCCCACATCAACTAAGCCACAATGTAGAAAAAAATAGTGTCTTTAGGTCCCGGCGAAAGGAGCGGAGATCAGGGGCAGTCCGGAGCTATTGACTTGTCAGACACAATTCCTGCGCACCTGTTTTCATTCAGATTGTTAGTGAAATCGAATACTAAAGTAAATAAAGTAGGATATTTTTTTATGATAGAAAGCCATGTTCTGCTTCAAGTCCCATGGACGTTGGGTGCTAGGTTTTAGTGACCTTAGCTGTGACAGGGGCAGGAGCAGAGACATCTTTTCTTTAAATTTAAAAACTCAAAAGTTACAAAGGAGCAAAATCACCATCATCATCATCACCACAAAATGACTTCCCAGCTTCTTTTGCCAATGCAAATGGATTTCTGTTCATCACTGCTTTGGATCCAACCCATTATTAGAAGAATTGTGTTAAAATGAGAATGTTCCTGGAGCTGACTGCTTTGCCAACAGAAGAAGCCAGCCTTCTAAGTTAGTGATTGATTATCCTGATATCTTTTTTATCATTTTTGTGGGATTGGGGAATATTTTTGTTGTTGTTATTTTTGCTGTTGTTTGTTTTTGCTTTGCTTTGCTTTGTTTTGCTTTGCCTCTTTTGTACATGTATCTGTTCAATCTGCTGACATGGCATCTCAGCAGACTACTACATTGTTTTCCTACAAATTTTGTTTTAAGTGCCATGTTTTGAACTGCAGTACTGTAGCAAGGCACTCTCCAGGCACTTATGTTAGCAGTTGTTTTTCTGGCTGCTGAACCGCAGGATTTTTTGATGGGACTGCAGTATGACAGAAAAATAACACGTTCAAAGATATTCTGCAGCCCATTGAAGGAGTTGGTTCCAATGAGAAGACTGGCCTGCTCCTGGATATGTGGAATCGCTGTATTCCTGTAATGTTTCAGATTCCTAACTAGAAACTGAGAGAGAGCTGAGGTGGCGCAGTGGTTAGAGTGCAGTACTGCAGGTTACTTCCGCTGACTGCTAGCTGCAGTTCAGCAGATCGAATCTCACCGGCTCAAGGTTGGCTCAGCCTTCCATCCTTCCGAGGTGGGTCAAATGAGGACCCAGATTGTTGGGGGCAAGATGCTAACTTCTGACGCGATCTAAAGACATGGCTTTTCCATCAAATAGGCTGAGGAGATGGGGTTTTCTAGATTTTGTTTTAATTTCTACATTTTGTACTGATTTTACTGGAAAATTGCATTTATTTTTAATATTCCTTTTTAGTGTATTCATTGATGTATATTTTTAAATTGTGAGCCGCCCCGAGTCCTTTGGGAGAAGGGCGGCATATAAATGCAATAAACATTAACAAACAAACATTAACAGCAAGACCATCCCATGTAATTATATATACTATGCCACTCCAAATGATTATATACACACAGATATAAGTCAATTTCATGTAAAAGTAATTTTACATTAAGCTATTTTATCTGAAAATAAAGTTTTAGGATTTATGATTGATATGCATAAAGTTCTACCAAATCAACTGCACGTGCCTAAAGCTAGATCTTTCTTATAACCAGCAGCAGTAATCAAAGGGTAATATTTACATAGACATTTAACACCAAGATTAACGCCAATTCTTACCACTTATCACTGTGTTTATATCTGTCTCTTTAAATTGGCAGTATCAATATTACTGGATCCATTCCGTATTAACAAGTTCATTTTCAGTTTCATCATTTATTGTCAAAGGGCACACATGGTAATAAAAACGCAAAATATTTTTCTCTGATATTTCCACCAGCTCTCCTGTATTTATCATACTTGATCCAGGATTAATCCTTTACCAATCAATGCCAGAGTTTTCCAGGACAGAAATGATAATTTCTTCCAAATTCGAAAAAGGCAGATGACATACCAGTAAACAATGCCCGATTCATTCTAGCTGCTGAGAAGAAAAGGGGACAACAGCCAATAGTTCATTGGATAAGCATTTGCAGAATATCTAGGTTCAACCCAAACCAAGGTCCTATAGCTGAAGATCCTTGACCAGCTTCACCGTGACATAATATATCCTTGTTTCTAGGGTTTCGTTTTGGGTTAGAATGAATTGGATAAGATGTTAATAGCCTTTTTGACCCCTTAGTAACAAAATATTTGAGATAAGAAAAAAAGTGGGTAACAGGAAGTAGACCTATTGCACAATATTAAGATAAATGCATGTGTGAGCATGCTGCGTACCGGTTGTTACAACAAGTGAATCCCACCACTGGTCATAAGTCACTTTTTTCACTGTTGTTGTAACTTTGAATGGTCATGAAATGAACTTTTGTTATATAAATGGCTAGTTTATACTATTATGTAAAAATAACGCAGGACTCAGTGGCTCAGTGACTAAGATGTTGAGCTTGTCAATCGAAAGGTCAGCAGTTCAGCGGTTCGAATCCCTAGCACCGCGTAACGGGGTGAGCTCCCGTTACTTGTCCCAGCTTCTGCCAACCAGCAGTTCGAAAGCACGTAAAAATGTAAGTAGAAAAATAGGGACCACATTTGGTGGGAAGGTAAGAGAGTTCTGTGTGCCTTTGGCATTTAGTCATGCCAGCCACATGACCAAGGAAATGTCTTTGGACAGTGATGGCTCTTCGGCTTTGAAACGGAGATCAGCACTGCCCCCAAGAGTTGGGAACGTCTAACACATATGTGCAAGGGGAACATTTACCTTTACCTTTTAAAAATAAAAAGTTGAGGTTAGATGTTAATGCCTTATTCTTCAGCATCAAAGGAGTTAGAAGTCAATGCCTTTTTTTCTTTTCCCCTTGCTTTCCCTCACTATCCATTTCCCTTTTCTCTTCCCAAACTTCGCTATTTACTTTTGTATTCTTTTGTATGCTATATTATAAACTTTAATAAAAATTGTATAATAAAACTAAATGCACTGTTGTAAATCGAGGACTACCTGTACATATATTGGATTATTCGTATTAGTTGCATGTAATAACTTGTTTTGATTAGTTTTTTTTCCTTGGTCTTACTCACTTTTTGGAATTTAGCCTGTTGCAGAAAGACATGATCCATGGCCTAAAAAGATGGTGCATACTTATAGTGCCGTTTGTCAAAAATGTGGAACATTGAAAAACTTGTATTTCCTTGGATTAGGGTGGAATGAGAAGAATGGGTTCTGCAGGGAAAACAAAAACATCGAGAACCATTTTTTGAAGATAAAACAAAGTGCATACCCCAGGGGTGAAATCCAAATCTTTTTACTACCTGTTCTGTGGGCGTGGCTTGGTGGGTGTGGTGTGGCGGGCATGGCAGGGGAAGGATACTGCAAAATTTCCATTCTCACCCCACTCCAGGGGAAGGATATTGCAAAATCTCCATTCCCACTCCACTCTGGGGCCAGCCAGAGGTGGTATTTGCCGGTTTTGTGAACTAGTCAAAATTTCTGCTACCGGTTCTCCAAACTACTCAAAATTTCTGCTACTGGTTCTCCAAACTACTCAAAATTTCTGCTACTGGTTCTCCAAACTACTCAAAATTTCCGCTACCGGTTCTCCAGAACCTGTCAGAACCTGCTTGATTTCACCCCTGAATGAAATGCACAAGTGTGTAGTGCACACTCACACACACACAAGATATTGTTTCTCTCTCCTGAATCTTCTTTTTTATTATTTTTTAATCTTAACTCAAATTTATCTGGCTTTTGTAGAACCTTTACATCATTTTATTAATAGCTTTTTTATTTTTAAGTTCTAAGAATTTAACATTTGCTATGCATCGGCTGTGACTCTTGTAAGTTCAGCAATGAAAACAAAGCAAAGCATCAGTTTCTAATCTTAATGAAGTAGTTCATAATCAATAGTTATTAAGTAGGAAAAAAAGGTACTAGCAGTTTTGCCCTCTTTGAACATATTATTTTCCAATTCATCTATAGTAAGTTTGGAAAGTTCTGTTCTTGATTCAAACCATTAAAGCATTTAAGCTGTATGTTTTCTACAGATAATCCTATTCCTGTATAGAGTTTGCCATTAATTTGATTCCTTTAACCCTGCTACTTTCATTGTGCTATCTGCATCATTAAATTACACAATAAATAGAGCCAATCTGCATATTCCCAAGAAGAGTGAAGACTATTTTCTTTTGAACTTGTTCAATAGGATTTTGGAAATGAATATGTATTAAGCATCAGGAACTCATTTGATAGTGATCCTTACATCTGAAGCTTATTTTATTTATATGTGTAACGTTATAATTATGCAAATCAGAGTAATAAGCAAAATAAAACAATCAACCAATCTGAATCTATGACAGAATTATTCAAAGGTCAATACAAACCTTGTGATCATATAAAGGAAATGCTCAGATACACAATATAACCATATCCATAGTTTTAATAAAGACTGTTCCCTAATTTTTCATTTTCTGGTAGCAATTTCACCAGCCGAGGGCAATTTCTTATAACAATTTCTTATGTTGATAGATCAACAAAAACGGGATTGAACCCTATTCAAAGGTTTATTCTAAATAATAGCATTAAGAGAGAGTGTACCCAAGAAGATGGCCAGCATATAAATAAATAAGAAATCTGAAACAATGATGAATCTTGAAGGAAGTTTCTCTGGATCTAGGAACAGAGCGGAGGATGGCTACAAAGTTAATGCAAGAATAGGAAATCCAGACATTGGAGCCAGACTTTGACACAGAAAATACTGTTCTATCTCTAGCATATTTAAAAATAAGCTGTGAACTTTTTAGGAACATTCCAGAGAAAGTGAAAGCTCAAGGGCTTTTATTTATAATGAAATAATCTGAAATTGACTCACTGGAGAAGAGCCTAATGCTAGGAAAGATTGAGGCCAAAAGCAGAAGGAGACGACAGAGAATGAGGTGGCTGGATGGAGTCACTGAAGCAGTAGGTGTGAGCTTAAATGAACTCCGGGGGATGGTAGAGGACAGGAAGGTCTGGAGGAACATTATCCATGGGGTCGCGATGGGTTGGACACGACTTTGCTACTAACAACAACAACAAATCTGAAATTAATTCAGGTTCCTGGTCTGTCTTTACCTAATATATGTCATTCATTTACTTCCATTTGACTCATAAAGAGAGAAAATAATGAGCTTTTTTCATCTCTTAATTACTCTGTACTTGTTTACCTGCAAATTGTTCAGTTCAGACACTGAGAGCATGTGGGGGTGAGGATGGTTTGCATGGAAGCCAGAGTTTATCATTAATCAACCTTCAATAAACAGTATTTTGTATGTCTTTAACATTTCCCATCTCAGCATTAGCTAATTAATGAGAAGACTCCGAAGAATAAATATTTTAATCAATATTTCATTGTTGACAGGACTGTTAACAACAAGAGATCGGAAACATCAGCACTGCTGCAAATAAAATAAATAAATGAAATAATTTTTGACTATCTGTATCAATATTATATACCTTCTTCTCATTTTATGAGCCGCTAAGGCAGTTATACACATTATACATACATAATATGAATGCAATTGGAATTAAGATAGAGTTAACGATTGGAAAGAGAGAGAGAGAGGCAGACAGACAGATTCAGGGAGAGATACACACAGAGTGAGATATTTTTCTAAACATTAAGAGAATCAGATCCAGCATATCTCTCAATGTAGACTATTCCATTGGACTTCAGCAATGCAAGAGAATGTGTTTTCATATGCTGAACAGACAACAGACAAGACATTTAAGGGTGGGCACATCTTTAAAAGTGTTGGGTTTTTTTTCTTACTAAACCATCTAGTTCAGTGGTTCTCAACCTTCCTAATGCCGTGACCCTTTTAATACAGTTCCTCATGTTGTGGTGAACCCCAACCACAAAATTATTTTTGTTGCAACTTCATAACTGTAATTTTGCTACTATTATGAATTGTAATGTAAACACCTGAAAGGCATGTGTTTCCTCGACTTTTCTCACAAGCGCAATGGCCCACATCTAACGAAAATCAGAGTCTACAGCGCCTACTTGGAAATAGGACCTATTAGA